>OY288254.1:15868587-16133200 GCA_958450325.1 Agrostemma githago | reverse complement strand
GATTTCATGGACCGTTTCCTAACTCTTCTGGATTTATTTATATATTACTCGTTGTTGATTATGTGTCGAAGTGGGTAGAAGCGATACCCACGAAAACTGATGACTCTAAAGTGGTTGCATATTTTATCAAGTCTTTCATATTTGTTAGGTTTGATTTCCGAGAGCCATAATCAGTGATCGTGGTACGCACTTCTGCAACAAAACCTTTGGCGCTTTGTTGAAAAAATACTTTGTGACCCACAAAGTGTCGACCGCGTATCACCCACAGACTAGCGGCAAGCCGAGGTATCAAATAGAGAAGTGAAATCTATTTTGGAGAAAACGGTTAATCCTAATCGGAAGATTGGAGTCAACGCTTAGAAGATGCGTTGTGCGCAAATTAGACCGCTTACAAGACACTCATAGGGATGTCTCCATATTGGTTAGTTTTTGGAAAACCGTGTCTGTAGACACCCACATTTTGACCGCCAGGTGTCTATAGAACTTTCCAAAAAACACTCGATGATGATCGGACGCAAACGTGTTTCTACGCGCTCGGATATGGGCTCGAACCATTAGTTGCTGGCTTAGGCATTTACGGAGTACAAATCTCACAAAACCAACCTCAAATTAAGGCCTAGTGGGTCGTTTCTAATCAAATAAGACTAATTTGGGTCAAAACTGACACCAAAATAAAACCGACTTTTAGCGATTGAGTCAAACCCCGGTCAAAGCCGTTTCCGAGACACAAGAAACCGACGTGCAAACATCAAAGGTCCAACCCAAATACAAAGCCCACAAAATGCCTAACCCGAGGTCCAAAAATCTGGACCCGTGCGCTTCAGCTGACCCACTTGATCAAGTGTCAGCCCACTCGATCGAGTGGGCCCTTAAGCAAGCCCGACTGCAGTCGCACTGGGCCACTCGACTGTGTTAGCCAGTTACTCGGTCGAGTAACCCTAGACGGGGGTGCATAGCTTGGCTCTATATAAACACCCTCTTGCATGCACAATTGAACACTTTGGACACACTTTACACACAACTTTTACGACCCTAAAAAAAACCCTAATCTTCACCATCATAACTCATCATCTTCAACCTTAAACCCTAGCAACTTGCAAACCCTAAACCACCATAACTTAACTTACATTAACCTCGATTCTCCCGTGCTAAAGCCACAACTAACGAGATCTATCCGAGACTAAGAAACTAGTAGGTTGAGGGTGCGAAATCCCGTTCTTCTCTCTTTTCCTCCTCTCTTCTTCTGGCGTCGCCGTCGTCTTTTTTTTCCGTTTTTTATTTTGTTATCGCGTCTCTAATATCGATAGTATTATTAGTATAAAATATTAAAATACTTGTGAATTTGTGTCGAGTGCGAATGATGACGGGGTAAGGAAATCCGAATATACAAGGGTGTTTCACCCGATGTTGCCGGTCGCTTATCCCGACACCCTTAGCGCTTGATTATTGAAGAAAGTCAACGTAAATAATAGCTTTTTATTTCGTTCGCATTGTCGTCAATCGCATATTTTCATCGATTTAAAAACTATTTTCGAATCAAACATCTTTTTTTAGTTAAGGTCGAAACCCGTTGACGCGGATCCGATATCACACAATCCGCAAGGATTTATTACGATGTCGGGCTGCCGAGGGAATCAAGTCAAGTCTTTCAATTCAAGTAAAGTGTCAATCTATTAGATTCGATACCAATTCAATAATTGGATGTCGAATCTAAACAATTTAGTCAAATAATTTAACTAACACAATTTTCGTTGATGCTAAAATAGTTGTCATCTAATTCGTTAGAATTAATTACGACACTATAAACGCGGAGAAAATCTATATCGTCTTAGTTAATTTAAATGACTTATAGCTTTTTTTTTTTTTAAGTTTCACTCTAATATTCGATATCGATTCACTAATCGAATATCATATATGACGAGTATCAAAGTCCGAATCGAGCATAAATCTTACAATATTTATGCCCGATTCAACAAACTTTTCGAATTATCAAAATCAAAAGGCAATTTCGAAATCGATAAAAAATTGCAAAGCGAACCCTAGTTCGTACAGGGGCACTCGGTCGAGTGCCTAGCTCACTCGGTCGAGTGGCACCCCTAAAACGAGACAGAATGCTATTTTGACAACCACTCGGTCGAGTCTCGCTATGACTCGTTCGAGTGACGTCACGAAATCCGGGACAAAAGCTTTTCAGAGGTCCACTCGGTCGGGTCCCTCAATGACTCGGTCGAGTGGCCCCTTTATCACGTCAAACCGTGAGTCCTATAATGCCATTCGAGTCTCGTTAATAATTTTTTTTATGACTTAGGTCAACACGTGATAAGTGTCGTTTGTAGTGCCTATTTTGTAGTGTTTTGGTCCCATTTTCCTTGTAGAATCGCTCCTTGGGAGCGGTTTAGGGGCTTCTTATGCTTCCTTTAGCTCGTTTCAGGTTCCCAAGACCGTTCATGAAGAGTTGGAGCGATTCCGACTCGATACATACACTTTTTGGAGCCAACGAAGCTATGGAACGATCACTCGATGCCTTGGAGTCGACCCCGAGCCCTTGGGACCCAATCCCGAGCCTCCGAGACCCGATCCCGAGGTCCGAGAATCGATGGGAAGCCCATGAGAAGCAAGGAGGGACCAAAAAGTTCATATTGGAGGCCTACAAGGCTCATCCCGAACGGGTATGGCCTCATCCCGTCCGGGATGAAGGAGGAAACAAAGATGAGGCTACTGAGGGTCCATCCCGACCGGGACCATGGCTTCCCGACCGGGACAGACCTCGTCCCGACCGGGACCACCCCTTTCCGGCCGGGATGGGCCACTACTACCCAGCGCTCACTTCCTTTATTCTCCCTTCCAATTGTAACCCTATATATACTCTTCCCTTGTTATGTTAAGCTTATGCACTTCATTAGAGACTAAACCCTAGATAGTTTTAGCATAGATTAGTGTAGATTAGTCCTTAGATTATCGTTAATCTTAGATTAGTGCTTGTAATTTGGGAATTCTTCAAGATCTCCATTCAAGCTTGACAACCTTGGGTGAATGTTTTGGGTTCTTCCATTTATGCAAGTTTCATTCTTCCTTTCATCTCTAGTTTGGTATAATCTTATTTTCCTTTCTCTTAATCCTTGTTCTTTCATTAAAGTTTGAATCTTTGTTGTTTGGATTGTTCATAGTTCATAGTTTTGGTTAGTTCCTTCATGTTTGTTTTGATTGTTAAGTTGATTCCTCTTTTTAGTGTTAGTTTTAGAACAGATATGTTAGAGTAGTATCTTGCTAGGGTTAGTAGGGTGATTAGGGTGTTAATTGGATGATTAAGGGTTTGTTGGAGATCTTGGTGGAAGATTTGGGTTTCCCCTTGGTTTGGTGCACATCACATGTTTGTTGAAATGCTTGAATGACTAAGTATGTGCGAATGCTTGTTTTTCTTGATTTTCTCTTGTGGGTGATAGTTTGTTTGTGGGTTCGATTCCCTTATTAAGTTGCGAGAGCCCGGTGAGGACGACCCCTAGGTCGGTCTAAGTTGCGAGAGCCCGGATGCGACCTAGGCCTATAGCATGCTAGTACTCTGTTTGTCGTTTGTGTCGCCAAGGTGGGTTTTAGGATGAACCTCTAGGTGAGTCTAAGTTGCGAGAGCCCGGGGATTACCTAGATTACCCTACTACCTCCTTCACTCTAGTTCTCCTTCGACCATTCCATTACCCCTTTGACCCCGACCTAACCCTAGTCTTCTTTCTTAGTGTTATCCTAGTTTCCCTTAGTCCTAGTTTTAGACCTTAGACTAGCCTTAGCCTCCTCCCCTTAGATTAGCTTGTCTCGAACCTAGTCCTTGACCCGAGCATACTTTAGTCCGACCTCCCGTCCCTGTGGATTCGACCCGACTTACCCTAGCTACCCACTAGGTATAGTTGGTTTTATTTGACGGTTGGGATTCACGACAAATCCTACCCATCAAATTGGCGCCGTTGCCGGGGACGGCGTAGTTTAGACTTTTGTTTGCTTAGTTGTGGACTTTGTTCTTGACTTTTGTGTTCTCTTCTCCTTGTGTATCTCTGTTACTCTTCTTGTGTGTTACTCTCCCTTCCTAGTGCCTCACAAGCACTAGGCTACTAACGTTTGCTCAAGTGCCTCTAGCTCATCCTAGGTACCAAAGCAACGTTATGGACATGGCGCGTCCAAGCTACCATCAATCATCACGGGACAACTATGGGGCGAATTACCAAAACCCATAACCTTACCAACCATATCAACCTCATCAACAATCTTATTAACCCTCTTCTTATGGTTATCAAGAAAGTTGTCAAGGATCATTCCAACATCCTAACAACTACCAAACACCCTCACATAACCCACAACCGCAAAATCCCAACTTTGAGACTTGTCAAATGATGATTCAATTGCTTAAGAGCCAACAAGAGTCGATGACTCTATTGCAAAAGAATCAACAAGCGATGGTGGCTCAAATAATAGGGGTTAAAGAGGAGTTCAAGGCCCAAATAGAGGTGCAAGATGCTCGCATCAATGCATTCATGGATCATATCACGATGTTGGCCGCTCGAACTCCGCAACATGTTGAGGAAGGTTCATTTGGGCATGAAGGTCGGGTGTCTTAACCCAATCTTGAAGCTACAAATGAAGAAGAGGGGGTCGATCAAGAGACCATTGTCGAGTGTTGCTTAGGTGGTGAGGATAGGGGAAGAGTAAAGGAAGTTGAAGCTTCAAGGGTCGACAATGAGGAGGGAGTTGAACATGATTATCAAGATAGCTCTTGGGGAGCCAATGTATTGGCTATAAAGTTGGATTTGTTTGATTTTCTTCGTGATGAACCGGATGTTGACAATCCAAACCCAAGTGAAGAGATGACCCCTCATGACCATTTTGACAAGGTGAGTGAAAAGGAGCGCAATACTTGGGAAAAAGAAGTAGACGCCTTGGAACTCGCTTTGTATGGGAAGTTGGAGGATCCTAAAGCCTCCAATGAAGAAAACTTGATGCCTTATCCTCCTCTACCGCACTCGATGCCTAGTCCTTTGTCTTGTGAGACGGTTGGTGAAAAGAATCCTTGTCAGGCGGTGGAAAAGAGTTCCACTCTCGACCCCGTAGAAGAAGCGACACCCCTAGGGTGTGATCTCCCGCATCATGACACCGAACACGACTCTAGACCACTATACCTACCGAATGGTCATAAGAGTCGTAGCTATGTTGGTTCCGAAGACCCGGAAGATCACGAGAACCCCGAGCATAATTAAGATGATCGCTTCTTCCCTCCGACTTGGAAGCTTTTAGAAGTGGCTAGGCTCGGCCATGTGAGCTTAATTGAAGATGTTGCTAGAGCATTTGACTTACTCCTTCGAGCTCTTGATGGCTATGGAGGTGTAGTTGGTGAGAGTATCTTATTGTAAATATCTCTTTTTCTTTTCTTTTGTGCTTGTATTTGTGTTTATGTTTGTTTGTATAGTTTGGTTTCTAGTATTTGTTAGCTTTTGTGGAATTCTTGTTTATTTGGATTGATGATGAGCGATGTGGGGGAGGGAATTTGATGTTGTATTTGAGCTTGATGTCATAGGTGTGAAGTGAAGATGATTCCTAGAGAGGAATGGTTAATGATAGAGCTCGGATCGTGAGTATGGAAGTCGGTTTTTGAAGCTTCGGTGAAGCTTTTGGAGTTTTGGAGGTCAAGAAGACCCATCCCGGGCGGGAAGGGAGCTTCCCGACCGGGAAGGATGTGCCATCCCGACCGGGAAGAAGCCGTCCCGATCGGGATGGAGGTGCAAAAATTGGAGCTTGCTGGAGTGCCGTCCCGACCGGGAAGGTAGCTTCCCGACCGGGACGAGTGTGTCATCCCGATCGGGACCATCCATCCCGACCGGGATGGTCTCTTTTCTCCTCTTTTGGCCTCTTCTTTGACATTTGAGCCCACCCAACCATTATATACCCCCACCCAACCTCCCTACCCATCCTTGCTCATGTCATTTGACCATTACACTTCATTTACATACCCTCACCTTATTTCTCTTCCCTTTACACCGAGTTTCACATCGAATCCAACCCCCCTCACACCATTACTACCTTAACCATGCGTACTTTTCGAGTTTGAAGAGGAATAGCAATGATGAAGACTAGCTATGTGCTTACATTGATCTCTGAGACGATGGAGTGAGTGAGTTGCCAACCAATCGGTATGGCAACTATCCTTTCTTTTCCGTCTTTTATAGCTTATCTCCCTTTGCATGTTCCCCTTCCCCTTATATTTGTGTCATGGTGGCCTTCGAGGCCTTGATATATGGTTGCTCCCGACTCTCGATGACGTGACTACATCGAGAGTCATTTCAAAATCCAAAATTTTACAAGTTTTTCACCCCTTTTTTTGTTGGATTTAGGCGGAATCCGGGCTAGGTGACTTGATTACACCTAGCCCTCCCCTCCCATTTCCTTTTATTTCCTTCTTTTTATTTCTTCCCCCATCCATATCTTTTCTTGTCTCGGCCCATGATGACTTGACTACACCCCGGCCGGACGCCTTCTACCCTTTTCTTCACTTTATTTTTGATTTTTAGCTTTATTTTCGTGGTTTCTCTTCGTTTTCTTTTGTCTCTCCGCACACTACGATTGAGCATATGAGGACATTGCTCGGTTTAAGTGTGGGGGAGTGATATTCTAGTATAGCTTAGTTTATTTTCTTAGTTTTTCGAAAAAAATCTTAAAAAAATCCTAAAAATTTGAAATTTTTTCACAAAAATCAAAAAGAATTTTCTTTTGTGTGTTTTCCCTTTGTGTCTTTGTGTCGTGTATTTGTTGTTTTGTGTGCGTGTTTTGCCTCCCTTTTCCTTATAGGTTGCTTAAACCACCGATGGCTTTGGAAAGCTTTCAAGATGTCCGGTAACAACTTTTATCCCTTTTTCCTTCTTTGTCTCTTGCGGAATTTGGAGGAGATTGTGGTGAGGTGTGCTCGGGAGGAGCTTTGTAAACTTTGATGTTGGTTGGTTGCTCATTTGTAAGCTAGGGGTGGTGTTTGTGTTATGTATGTGTTCGTTTTGTGTTGTTCTTGTTTTGTTGCTTTTGTTTCTTTTTCTTTCGTTTTCGTTCAGTCTTTGTTTTGTGTTTTGTTGTGTGTCTTGTGTGTAAATGGTTTTCGAAAACCCGTTTTAGAGGCTAGTGTGTGAGTGTCTATTTTCCCTTCCTAGTTGTGTAAGTCGAGTCTTGGACTTTACTCTAGTAGAATGACCCTAAATCAATGAATTCGTTGGTCCTTTACCTTGAGTCCACCTAGCTTACTAGGAATTTACTACGGGATTTGCACTTTTGACCATTATGACCACCCACGGTGTGAAAAGGCCTTGGTTACCGAGTCTCTTCCCCTAGGTGACCGTGTCCAGGATTGTTTGATTAGTCCAAGTTCTCCACTTTTTGTGGGTTTGAAGGGAAGGGCCCGTCCCGACTCACCCATTACCCTACCTCCTATACATACCCACACAAATAAAATGCAATTTGTTGATTTCTCTCTTTCTCAATTATCAAAGGAATGCCAAAAATGCCAAATATTGCCAAAAGGGTAAAGAAAAGAAAAGAAAAAGAAAGAAAAAAATGAAAGAAAGAAAAGAAATGAAGAAAAAGAAAAGGCACAAAAGCCAAAAAGAAAATAGAAAAGAAGAAAAAGAAATGGCATGGCAACAAACAAATCAAAACGTCGAAAAGAAAGAAAATGCCAAAAGAAAACCCGTCTCACAAAAAGAAATCCCCACAAAAATAAGCCTTTTTCCGACTTTTGCCGTGAAGAGCCTACCAAAGGACCGAGTCCCGAGGAAGGATGATAGCGACATTAGTCGGTCTTCCCTCATTTTGCATGTTTTCCACCTTTTTACTTGGACTAGTTAGGTGGTCTTGGACACGGGACGACCCTCGTGGCTCACGCTAAAGGGGGCGGGGTCTCATTTACCTACAGTGTCGACTAACACCGTGGTTCTTCACTTTTCCACTCCGCCGATCGTCCCGTAGTACGTTTTTAGAAAGTTAGGAGGACCTAGGTAAGTTACCAACGTTTTTGTTGCTTTATCGTCATACTATTAGGGTTTAATCCACCTTGGTTTGTATTGCTAGCATGGGAACGTTGTCACTTACCTCGAGTCCTAAACCGGTGCTTCTTTCACCGCTTTTAGAGGGAAGCGGTATTTGTTTTCTTTTGGGTGCAACCGATTATGTGTTTGTTTGTGTGCTTGTTTGTTTGTGTGTCTTGTGTCCGGTTGCATCCACAGTTTTGTCGCAAGACCCGACTTGCCTTGCGGATTGCACTTTTCCTCTAAGTGTACTCGCGTGAGTTGAAGGGGTGTAGGGTGCGCTAATACCCACTCGGATAGTTTAGTAGATAGTATGTGCTTACTCGAGGGCGAGTAAGGGTTAAGTGTGGGGGAGTTGATAAGTGCCGTTTGTAGTGCCTATTTTGTAGTGTTTTGGTCCCATTTTCCTTGTAGAATCGCTCCTTGGGAGCGGTTTAGGGGCTTCTTATGCTTCCTTTAGCTCGTTTCAGGTTCCCAAGACCGTTCATGAAGAGTTGGAGCGATTCCGACTCGATACATACACTTTTTGGAGCCAACGAAGCTATGGAACGATCACTCGATGCCTTGGAGTCGACCCCGAGCCCTTGGGACCCAATCCCGAGCCTCCGAGACCCGATCCCGAGGTCCGAGAATCGATGGGAAGCCCATGAGAAGCAAGGAGGGACCAAAAAGTTCATATTGGAGGCCTACAAGGCTCATCCCGAACGGGTATGGCCTCATCCCGTCCGGGATGAAGGAGGAAACAAAGATGAGGCTACTGAGGGTCCATCCCGACCGGGACCATGGCTTCCCGACCGGGACAGACCTCGTCCCGACCGGGACCACCCCTTTCCGGCCGGGATGGGCCACTACTACCCAGCGCTCACTTCCTTTATTCTCCCTTCCAATTGTAACCCTATATATACTCTTCCCTTGTTATGTTAAGCTTATGCACTTCATTAGAGACTAAACCCTAGATAGTTTTAGCATAGATTAGTGTAGATTAGTCCTTAGATTATCGTTAATCTTAGATTAGTGCTTGTAATTTGGGAATTCTTCAAGATCTCCATTCAAGCTTGACAACCTTGGGTGAATGTTTTGGGTTCTTCCATTTATGCAAGTTTCATTCTTCCTTTCATCTCTAGTTTGGTATAATCTTATTTTCCTTTCTCTTAATCCTTGTTCTTTCATTAAAGTTTGAATCTTTGTTGTTTGGATTGTTCATAGTTCATAGTTTTGGTTAGTTCCTTCATGTTTGTTTTGATTGTTAAGTTGATTCCTCTTTTTAGTGTTAGTTTTAGAACAGATATGTTAGAGTAGTATCTTGCTAGGGTTAGTAGGGTGATTAGGGTGTTAATTGGATGATTAAGGGTTTGTTGGAGATCTTGGTGGAAGATTTGGGTTTCCCCTTGGTTTGGTGCACATCACATGTTTGTTGAAATGCTTGAATGACTAAGTATGTGCGAATGCTTGTTTTTCTTGCTTTTCTCTTGTGGGTGATAGTTTGTTTGTGGGTTCGATTCCCTTATTAAGTTGCGAGAGCCCGGTGAGGACGACCCCTAGGTCGGTCTAAGTTGCGAGAGCCCGGATGCGACCTAGGCCTATAGCATGCTAGTACTCTGTTTGTCGTTTGTGTCGCCAAGGTGGGTTTTAGGATGAACCTCTAGGTGAGTCTAAGTTGCGAGAGCCCGGGGATTACCTAGATTACCCTACTACCTCCTTCACTCTAGTTCTCCTTCGACCATTCCATTACCCCTTTGACCCCGACCTAACCCTAGTCTTCTTTCTTAGTGTTATCCTAGTTTCCCTTAGTCCTAGTTTTAGACCTTAGACTAGCCTTAGCCTCCTCCCCTTAGATTAGCTTGTCTCGAACCTAGTCCTTGACCCGAGCATACTTTAGTCCGACCTCCCGTCCCTGTGGATTCGACCCGACTTACCCTAGCTACCCACTAGGTATAGTTGGTTTTATTTGACGGTTGGGATTCACGACAAATCCTACCCATCAAATTGGCGCCGTTGCCGGGGACGGCGTAGTTTAGACTTTTGTTTGCTTAGTTGTGGACTTTGTTCTTGACTTTTGTGTTCTCTTCTCCTTGTGTATCTCTGTTACTCTTCTTGTGTGTTACTCTCCCTTCCTAGTGCCTCACAAGCACTAGGCTACTAACGTTTGCTCAAGTGCCTCTAGCTCATCCTAGGTACCAAAGCAACGTTATGGACATGGCGCGTCCAAGCTACCATCAATCATCACGGGACAACTATGGGGCGAATTACCAAAACCCATAACCTTACCAACCATATCAACCTCATCAACAATCTTATTAACCCTCTTCTTATGGTTATCAAGAAAGTTGTCAAGGATCATTCCAACATCCTAACAACTACCAAACACCCTCACATAACCCACAACCGCAAAATCCCAACTTTGAGACTTGTCAAATGATGATTCAATTGCTTAAGAGCCAACAAGAGTCGATGACTCTATTGCAAAAGAATCAACAAGCGATGGTGGCTCAAATAATAGGGGTTAAAGAGGAGTTCAAGGCCCAAATAGAGGTGCAAGATGCTCGCATCAATGCATTCATGGATCATATCACGATGTTGGCCGCTCGAACTCCGCAACATGTTGAGGAAGGTTCATTTGGGCATGAAGGTCGGGTGTCTTAACCCAATCTTGAAGCTACAAATGAAGAAGAGGGGGTCGATCAAGAGACCATTGTCGAGTGTTGCTTAGGTGGTGAGGATAGGGGAAGAGTAAAGGAAGTTGAAGCTTCAAGGGTCGACAATGAGGAGGGAGTTGAACATGATTATCAAGATAGCTCTTGGGGAGCCAATGTATTGGCTATAAAGTTGGATTTGTTTGATTTTCTTCGTGATGAACCGGATGTTGACAATCCAAACCCAAGTGAAGAGATGACCCCTCATGACCATTTTGACAAGGTGAGTGAAAAGGAGCGCAATACTTGGGAAAAAGAAGTAGACGCCTTGGAACTCGCTTTGTATGGGAAGTTGGAGGATCCTAAAGCCTCCAATGAAGAAAACTTGATGCCTTATCCTCCTCTACCGCACTCGATGCCTAGTCCTTTGTCTTGTGAGACGGTTGGTGAAAAGAATCCTTGTTAGGCGGTGGAAAAGAGTTCCACTCTCGACCCCGTAGAAGAAGCGACACCCCTAGGGTGTGATCTCCCGCATCATGACACCGAACACGACTCTAGACCACTATACCTACCGAATGGTCATAAGAGTCGTAGCTATGTTGGTTCCGAAGACCCGGAAGATCACGAGAACCCCGAGCATAATTAAGATGATCGCTTCTTCCCTCCGACTTGGAAGCTTTTAGAAGTGGCTAGGCTCGGCCATGTGAGCTTAATTGAAGATGTTGCTAGAGCATTTGACTTACTCCTTCGAGCTCTTGATGGCTATGGAGGTGTAGTTGGTGAGAGTATCTTATTGTAAATATCTCTTTTTCTTTTCTTTTGTGCTTGTATTTGTGTTTATGTTTGTTTGTATAGTTTGGTTTCTAGTATTTGTTAGCTTTTGTGGAATTCTTGTTTATTTGGATTGATGATGAGCGATGTGGGGGAGGGAATTTGATGTTGTATTTGAGCTTGATGTCATAGGTGTGAAGTGAAGATGATTCCTAGAGAGGAATGGTTAATGATAGAGCTCGGATCGTGAGTATGGAAGTCGGTTTTTGAAGCTTCGGTGAAGCTTTTGGAGTTTTGGAGGTCAAGAAGACCCATCCCGGGCGGGAAGGGAGCTTCCCGACCGGGAAGGATGTGCCATCCCGACCGGGAAGAAGCCGTCCCGATCGGGATGGAGGTGCAAAAATTGGAGCTTGCTGGAGTGCCGTCCCGACCGGGAAGGTAGCTTCCCGACCGGGACGAGTGTGTCATCCCGATCGGGACCATCCATCCCGACCGGGATGGTCTCTTTTCTCCTCTTTTGGCCTCTTCTTTGACATTTGAGCCCACCCAACCATTATATACCCCCACCCAACCTCCCTACCCATCCTTGCTCATGTCATTTGACCATTACACTTCATTTACATACCCTCACCTTATTTCTCTTCCCTTTACACCGAGTTTCACATCGAATCCAACCCCCCTCACACCATTACTACCTTAACCATGCGTACTTTTCGAGTTTGAAGAGGAATAGCAATGATGAAGACTAGCTATGTGCTTACATTGATCTCTGAGACGATGGAGTGAGTGAGTTGCCAACCAATCGGTATGGCAACTATCCTTTCTTTTCCGTCTTTTATAGCTTATCTCCCTTTGCATGTTCCCCTTCCCCTTATATTTGTGTCATGGTGGCCTTCGAGGCCTTGATATATGGTTGCTCCCGACTCTCGATGACGTGACTACATCGAGAGTCATTTCAAAATCCAAAATTTTACAAGTTTTTCACCCCTTTTTTTGTTGGATTTAGGCGGAATCCGGGCTAGGTGACTTGATTACACCTAGCCCTCCCCTCCCATTTCCTTTTATTTCCTTCTTTTTATTTCTTCCCCCATCCATATCTTTTCTTGTCTCGGCCCATGATGACTTGACTACACCCCGGCCGGACGCCTTCTACCCTTTTCTTCACTTTATTTTTGATTTTTAGCTTTATTTTCGTGGTTTCTCTTCGTTTTCTTTTGTCTCTCCGCACACTACGATTGAGCATATGAGGACATTGCTCGGTTTAAGTGTGGGGGAGTGATATTCTAGTATAGCTTAGTTTATTTTCTTAGTTTTTCGAAAAAAATCTTAAAAAAATCCTAAAAATTTGAAATTTTTTCACAAAAATCAAAAAGAATTTTCTTTTGTGTGTTTTCCCTTTGTGTCTTTGTGTCGTGTATTTGTTGTTTTGTGTGCGTGTTTTGCCTCCCTTTTCCTTATAGGTTGCTTAAACCACCGATGGCTTTGGAAAGCTTTCAAGATGTCCGGTAACAACTTTTATCCCTTTTTCCTTCTTTGTCTCTTGCGGAATTTGGAGGAGATTGTGGTGAGGTGTGCTCGGGAGGAGCTTTGTAAACTTTGATGTTGGTTGGTTGCTCATTTGTAAGCTAGGGGTGGTGTTTGTGTTATGTATGTGTTCGTTTTGTGTTGTTCTTGTTTTGTTGCTTTTGTTTCTTTTTCTTTCGTTTTCGTTCAGTCTTTGTTTTGTGTTTTGTTGTGTGTCTTGTGTGTAAATGGTTTTCGAAAACCCGTTTTAGAGGCTAGTGTGTGAGTGTCTATTTTCCCTTCCTAGTTGTGTAAGTCGAGTCTTGGACTTTACTCTAGTAGAATGACCCTAAATCAATGAATTCGTTGGTCCTTTACCTTGAGTCCACCTAGCTTACTAGGAATTTACTACGGGATTTGCACTTTTGACCATTATGACCACCCACGGTGTGAAAAGGCCTTGGTTACCGAGTCTCTTCCCCTAGGTGACCGTGTCCAGGATTGTTTGATTAGTCCAAGTTCTCCACTTTTTGTGGGTTTGAAGGGAAGGGCCCGTCCCGACTCACCCATTACCCTACCTCCTATACATACCCACACAAATAAAATGCAATTTGTTGATTTCTCTCTTTCTCAATTATCAAAGGAATGCCAAAAATGCCAAATATTGCCAAAAGGGTAAAGAAAAGAAAAGAAAAAGAAAGAAAAAAATGAAAGAAAGAAAAGAAATGAAGAAAAAGAAAAGGCACAAAAGCCAAAAAGAAAATAGAAAAGAAGAAAAAGAAATGGCATGGCAACAAACAAATCAAAACGTCGAAAAGAAAGAAAATGCCAAAAGAAAACCCGTCTCACAAAAAGAAATCCCCACAAAAATAAGCCTTTTTCCGACTTTTGCCGTGAAGAGCCTACCAAAGGACCGAGTCCCGAGGAAGGATGATAGCGACATTAGTCGGTCTTCCCTCATTTTGCATGTTTTCCACCTTTTTACTTGGACTAGTTAGGTGGTCTTGGACACGGGACGACCCTCGTGGCTCACGCTAAAGGGGGCGGGGTCTCATTTACCTACAGTGTCGACTAACACCGTGGTTCTTCACTTTTCCACTCCGCCGATCGTCCCGTAGTACGTTTTTAGAAAGTTAGGAGGACCTAGGTAAGTTACCAACGTTTTTGTTGCTTTATCGTCATACTATTAGGGTTTAATCCACCTTGGTTTGTATTGCTAGCATGGGAACGTTGTCACTTACCTCGAGTCCTAAACCGGTGCTTCTTTCACCGCTTTTAGAGGGAAGCGGTATTTGTTTTCTTTTGGGTGCAACCGATTATGTGTTTGTTTGTGTGCTTGTTTGTTTGTGTGTCTTGTGTCCGGTTGCATCCACAGTTTTGTCGCAAGACCCGACTTGCCTTGCGGATTGCACTTTTCCTCTAAGTGTACTCGCGTGAGTTGAAGGGGTGTAGGGTGCGCTAATACCCACTCGGATAGTTTAGTAGATAGTATGTGCTTACTCGAGGGCGAGTAAGGGTTAAGTGTGGGGGAGTTGATAAGTGTCGTTTGTAGTGCCTATTTTGTAGTGTTTTGGTCCCATTTTCCTTGTAGAATCGCTCCTTGGGAGCGGTTTAGGGGCTTCTTATGCTTCCGTTAGCTCGTTTCAGGTTCCTGAGACCGTTCATGAAGAGTTGGAGCGATTCCGACTCGATACATACACTTTTTGGAGCCAACGAAGCTAAGGAATGATCACTCGATGCCTTGGAGTCGACCCCGACACCTTGGGACCCAATCCCGAGCCTCCGAGACCCGATCCCGAGTCCGGAGAATCGATGGGAAGCCCATGAGAAGCAAGGAGGGACCAAAAAGTTCATATTGGAGGCCTACAAGGCTCATCCCGAACGGGTGTGGCCTCATCCCGTCCGCGATGAAGGAGGAAACAAAGATGAGGCTTATGAGGGTCCATCCCGACCGGGACCATGGCGTCCCGACCGGGACCACCCCTTCCCGGCCGGGATGGGCCACTGCTACCCCGCGCTCACTTCCTTTCTTCTCCCTTCCAATTGTAACCCTATATATACTCTTCCCTTGTTATGTTAAGCTTATGCACTTCATTAGAGACTAAACCCTAGATAGTTTTAGCATAGATTAGTGTAGATTAGTCCTTAGATTATCGTTAATCTTAGATTAGTGCTTGTAATTTGGGAATTCTTCAAGATCTCCATTCAAGCTTGACAACCTTGGGTGAATGTTTTGGGTTCTTCCATTTATGCAAGTTTCATTCTTCCTTTCATCTCTAGTTTGGTATAATCTTATTTTCCTTTCTCTTAATCCTTGTTCTTTCATTAAAGTTTGAATCTTTGTTGTTTGGATTGTTCATAGTTCATAGTTTTGGTTAGTTCCTTCATGTTTGTTTTGATTGTTAAGTTGATTCCTCTTTTTAGTGTTAGTTTTAGAATAGATATGTTAGAGTAGTATCTTGCTAGGGTTAGTAGGGTGATTAGGGTGTTAATTGGATGATTAAGGGTTTGTTGGAGATGTTGGTGGAAGATTTGGGTTTCCCCTTGGTTTGGTGCACATCACATGTTTGTTGAAATGCTTGAATGACTAAGTATGTGCGAATGATTGTTTTTCTTGCTTTTCTCTTGTGGGTGATAGTTTGTTTGTGGGTTCGGTTCCCTCATTAAGTTGCCAGAGCCCGGTGAGGACGACCCCTAGGTCAGTCTAAGTTGCGAGAGCCCGGATGCGACCTAAGCCTATAGCATGCTAGTACTCCGTTTGTCGTTTGTGTCGCCAAGGTGGGTTTTAGGATGAACCTCTAGGTGAGTCTAAGTTGCGAGAGCCCGGGCATTACCTCGATTACCCTACTACCTCCTTCACTCTGGTTCTCCTTCGACCATTCCATTACCCCTTTGACCCCGACCTAACCCTAGTCTTCCTTCTTAGTGTTATCCTAGTTTCCCTTAGTCCTAGTTTTAGACCTTAGACTAGCCTTAGCCTCCTCCCCTTAGATTAGCTTGTCTCGAACCTAATCCTTGACCCGAGCATACCTTAGTCCGACCTCCCGTCCCTGTGGATTCGACCCGACTTACCCTAACTACCCACTAGGTATAGTTTGGATTCACGACAAATCCTACCCATCAACACGTGTCAAATCTATCACGTGAAGTATTACTTTTCAAAACCATGCATCATCTTATTTACGTCATTCCATATTATTCTATATTATTCGCAAACCGTTATTATCGTTATACCGTTACTAACAAGTTTGTTATTTTTCTCGTTGATTTATTTTCATTGTTTATTTTATTGTACTAAAATAAACCTCGCATGCTAAATATAACTTTGACGTTAATATTAGATGCATTAAATCGACATAGCAACCCATTCAATTTTTCGCATGCTTAGGAAAAACAATGTTTGCATATCATTACATTGTTTTACTAACGCGCGTATTTCAAAATCAAACGATATCTTAGTAGAGGCCGCTAAGTGCGGGCGGGGTTGGGTGTTCTTTGTGAACTTTCCAACACGTACCCTCACCCCTTTCTCAGAACCTCGGTTTCCGGATGTCCAAAACCGTTGGCGCACGAGAGTCATTCAATACACTGTATCCGATAACGTCGATATCGGTATCAAATGCAAAGTGACGAACCCAATAAACTCTAAAATCGGAATGGGCCGTATTTTGTACACGACCCACTACGACATAGAGTGGGTTCGAACGGGCCCGAACTCCCACAATGTTCGGTGGCGACTCCACTTCGATTTAAATTTCAATTCGATCCATCTCATATGGAGATTCATTCGCCTCCCCAAACCCGCGCGTGGCCGCATTGGGGTGGACCTATGTCATGTCCACAATTTTGCGACTTCGATGGGGAATAACTGATGCGTGACTTACCATCGGCATCCTCAGGGTGAGACTCGAATAGAAATCGTTTGACTAGTACAATATGCGTTTTAGTTTTACGGTTCATACATAACCCTATATTTTCCCGGGCCGGTACTCGCGGCCGACGTCCCACTATACCACGATGTACTCCAATATGGATATGTCAAAGGTGTCCATAGCAGATTCGTATGGGTTTCGCGGCATGTTCTAAGCTCAACTTGACTTAGAGATCAGAGTCCTTCCCGATACACGTCTAGGCTATGTGCACTGGTATAGACCCCTTATAGACCGACCGAGACTTAGTATAAAGCCTACATAGTGTCGTTATAATGCCTGCGTGACTATATGCTACTTGGTTTCCGTGTCGTTTTCAAAAACCGTCATTTTTCAAAAACTGCATACTTTTCTCAAAATATCCAATTTCAAAACCCGGGACGTATACCGAATTTAGGACTTATGATTTTACTCAAAATAGCCTATTTCTAGCCGGTATTCTGCCCATTTTAAAACTCGAAAATATTTTCGAACTCTCAAAATTGAGGCCCAATACATTTTTTTCTAATTTTTGAAAAATTGGGCCCCCTCCACCGAATTTCTTTCGGATAAAAGAAAAAATCCTTTTCAAAACCTTCCTCTTCTTAGGACTTCCCGTATTTAGCATGTGTCGGGTCGTGTCATAAGTCGTTGAGGTCTTTAGCGTCGAAACTCTGTCGATCTTACATCACGAGTTTCTTCCTTATCCCAGTCCGCCTTATTTGACTAAGGCATGACCCACCTACGTAGGACATACTCCTACAAAGAAAGGCCCATTTACACATTCAAGTCCAAAGTCTGAGAAATATCTCACATAGACCTTTCTTCGAACAGGACTCGGCCCACATAGCCGAATCCTAAGGAAGGCCCACCTTTCACAAGTCACCCGTCTAGGAGTCTTTTCCGAGTCAACCTTTTACAAGACATAGCCCTATAACAAAAGGTTTGTGGTCCTTACGTCTAAGGGTCACTCGTCCGACACTCGAGTCTTAAAAAAATTATCGATCCCACTTGGGGGCTACCCTTCAGCAGAGCGATCAATCACGGTTGCTCTAAGGGTCATGTCTTACACGTGTCTCACATACCCCACTTTTGAGTCACCTAGATGTCACACCATCTGAGTCCTATCTAAGTCCTTAGTCTCACTTGGGGGCTATGCTCCGACGGAGCGATTAATCACGGTCACTCCGAGAATCGTACCCTACACATTTGCCTTAGGAGAGTCTAACCTAAGTCAAACTGGAGTCGTCTCTCCTCCCGCGCTACTTCCTATGCCTTGGTGAATTCGAGTTCCGAAGCCACTTTTCTGATTATGCGGTATTCTTACAGACAGGTCACCGGTAACCAGACATAGGAAAGATGCAAGAAACTCAGGATCAACTGACCGCCGCACTGGCCAAGATCGAGACCAAATTGACTCTTATCCAGACCGACCATACGACCCTTGCTATCCGTTTGAGTGCCATGAAGCAAGAGACTCCTTTTGCTGGATCTGAGCACACTGGGCCTATAGCTGAACTAATCAGCGTTGTTCGCAAACTTGAAGAACAGGTCCATTTGTCAACGAATAACTCGATCCATACGGAAAACGCTCGTTCGTATTCACCTCTGAATGACGTGCGTCCCGCCAACCTCAACCTTACGGGCATACCGATGTTTGAGGGTACGGAAGACCCGGTTCATCACATTCGGGCTTTCAAGAAGTTCATGGCTGTCAAGGGGGTGAAATCCACCATGTTCAAGCACTTGTTCGCGGCCTCCCTCAAAAAGCACCCCAAAGCCTCGTACTATAGGCTCGATTCCAAGAAATACCCGACTTGGGATGACGTGGCAACAAAGTTCGCTTGGAATTATGCTGATAATACCGAGATCCAGACTACGATGCGTACTCTGGAGGTTATGGCCCAAGAGCCCAAAGAAGGTTTCACCAAGTACCTTCAAAGGTGGAGGGCCGAAAGTGTAAAGTTGGTAGACAAGCCCAACGAGAAGACACTAGTGGAGGCGTTCATCAACAACCTCCTACCTTCCTGCCGCGTCCATCTTAGGTATGCCGGCATTTCAAACTTTGCGGTGCTTACCGAAATGGGCATTAGAATTGAAGACGATCTTCGACATAATGTAGATCTGGGTGAAGCTTCTACTGAAGGCTATACTGGACATCAACTCGAGTCCTTGGAAGCCGACGACTAATGACAACATCATCCGAGAGTCCGGATTTGATTTAAGTCCGAGTCTGAGTCCGAGTCTAGGATGTGCTATTTCTTCCAAAGTCAAAGTCAGAGTCAAAGTCAGTTGTATTCTGTCCTTTTTCTCAAAATTCAATAAAATCAGCTTTTCTATTTCTCATATATACTTTCCTTACGTGTTTCCGAGAACATGATGAACACCATCATACACTGTGAGCACATGCACGTGACTATTATAGGCACATCTATAATGACTACAAGATATTGAGACCCGTGTTTTCCTTTACTTGTTCCATGTCTGACATAGAAAGCCACAAAACTACACTTAGCAGGAGCGGTATCGAATCCTATGACGAATCTAGGTAGTCTCCTAGTTTGAGTTCAAGACGGGAGACAAGCCCATTTCCCACAATAAAAACCCCTCCAATAAGACTGACCATCCCTACCTTAGGTGTTAGTCTGACCAACCGGAAAAAAATACAAAAAAAAAAGAAAAAAAAACTGGGCAAAAAAAACAAAAGTCCAAGAAAAAGCAAAAGCCGAAATAAAAAGCAGGCAGAAGAAGCACCCATGATCGGGACTAAAATACCAAAAAAAAAAGAAAAAAAAAAGAAAAAAAAAGAAACAGGCCCAAAACAAAAGAGCTGGCCATGATAAAAAAAAGAACTTCCAAAAACCCATGACCATGATCAACGGTCAATTCAAGTGAAAGTCCCATGACCAGGGTACGGTCAAAATTCATACCATCAAATAAGGGAGAGATAATCAAGCTGGTCAGCTAACACCACATTTAGCCTTCCCACATTGCAAGCCTCAAGGGCTTCTCGAGACCTAGGCTAGAGGCAGCCCGGAATTTCGAGGATTCAAGCTCTATAGGATACCCCTAACCATTAGGGCCAGACATGGAAACCAGATCCCGCATCATCAAACCTACCCAGATCAAAGTTCGAGCCATTTTTACTCGACTTCCCCCTTGCACAACAACTACAACACAACACAACACGACACAACATAATTCACAATCACCATACGCAGACCCGGGATCAAAACTCGTCAAAGACCTGAGATCAAAACTCGTCAAAGATCCGAGAGCAAAACTCGTCAAATCCCATCCCAATTCTTCGCATCCAAACCAGTTACCACCCCCAAACACGGGAATTCAACTCGCGGTCGGCATAGAACATACCCAAATAGTTCACACCACCTCTGGGGGCTACCCCGGAAAACGCTCACAGTCACAGGATCAACATCCTAACCATTCTGGTCCTTTGATCAAGACATCATTGGGAATGCACCTAGCCTACACCATCGCTATGGCCAGTTACACACAAAGTCCTATTAGACTAGGCACCATAATATATCTTTCAATTCACTGAACTACGACTTGGTTTGATTTCACCGCACATGAATACGTCGGCAGCCTTTCAACAAGGGCACAACCACCCACATTGACACACATTCAAAAAGCACCGTCATTCCGGTCACGACACTGTCATGTTCTCAACAGCTAGCTTTGTCGTCCTGGGGGCTTCTGCTAGGCAGAAGTTCTCCGTCCACTCACATAATCAAAATACTTTCAAAATCTAGCCTCCTTTCTATAGTGTGTCCTAGTACTCGGCTCAGTCGAAGACGAGAATCTGTCAGGACTCGAAGCAATACCCATTTTGGGAATGTACCCTAAAATCAAAAATCCAGAAGAGCACAAAACTACAACAGTCCCATTATAGACTACCGCAAGTCCCCTAAAGCATATCTATCCCATTTTGATGTTCGACCGTGTTGTCACTCGCCTAGGCTACGAAATAGCGTAACTTAAGAGTCTTGTTAGGTGGCCCACCCCCTACCGAGTCACGGTCCAACCCCTCCAGAGTCCAGTCGTGTCTGTCAACTCGTCCAGAGTCGAGTCTGTCGGTACATCGCTCTCTTCAAATTCTCATTTTAAATTTTGCAAAATTTAGCCATTTGAAAAAATCATTTTCGACACGGTCAAATTTCAGTCTATTTAAACTGCAAATTTCTTTTCTACCCCTTTTCATTTAGAAAACCTAGCACGTGAGTTGCTTTCAGGATTTCGATTGCAAAATAAAGCAAAAATCATTTTCCCCAGCGCGAGTCATGTTTTTACCTACGTGTTGCATGCAAAATTTTATGTAACTTATACAGGTACGACTCAAGACCGCATAGCTCACGTATCTCCCAAGCGGAAGGCCCAAGGCGGCATTTTTCACGGGATGGGCCCACATACAGGCGCACCCGGGACGTACGCAGCAAGTCCAAATTCCCCACGGAGTTATCATCATCAGCTCAGGTATGATTCCTATCTTATGGCTGGCGAGGCCTTCACGCGAGTCCATTGGACTATAAACGACCCGACCGAAAGTCTGCCAGGTCTTAATCCTCGATTGGCCTGGTAGCTACTCTGACTTTCGCCCTGTCCAAGCCTCAGTCAGAGTGGGGGCTTTGTAGTCACCCACATTTTGACCGCTAGGTATCTATAGCAGTTTCCAAAAAACACCGGATGATGATCGAACGCAAACGTGTTTCTACGCGCTCGGATATGGGCTCGAAACCATTAGTTGCTGGCTTAGGCATTTACGGAGTACAAATCTCACAAAAACAACCTCAAATTCAGGCCCAGTGGGTCGTTTCCAATCAAATAAGACTAATTTGGGTCAAAATTGACACCGGAAATAAAACCAACTTTTAGCGATTGGGCTAAACCCCGGTCAAAGCCGTTTCCGAGACACAAGAAAAAGTCGTGCAAACATCAAAGGTCCAACGCAAATACAAAGCCCAGAAAATGCCTAACTCGAGGTCCAAAAAACTGGACCCGTGCGCTTCAGCTGACCCACTCGATCGAGTGGGCCCTTAAGCCAGCCCAACTGCAGTCGCACTGGGCCACTCGACCGAGTCAGCCAGTTACTCGGTCGAGTAACCCTATACGGGGGTGCATAGCTTGGCTCTATATAAACACCCTCTTGCCTGCACAATTGAACACATTGGACACACTTTACACACAACTTTTACAACCCTAAAAAAAAACCCTAATCTTCACCCATCACAACTCATCATCTTCACCCTTAAACCCTAGCAACTTGCAAACCCTAAACCACCATAACGTAACTTACATTAACCTCGATTCTCCCGTGCTAAAGCCACAACTAACGAGATCTATCCGAGAGTAAGGAACATGTAGGTTGAGGGTGCAAAACCCCGTTCTTCTCTCTTTTCCTCCTCTCTTCTTCTCGTGTCGCCGTCGTCTTTTTTTTTCGTTTTTTTATTTTGTTATCGCGTCTCTAATATCGATAGTATTATTAGTATAAAATATTAAAATACTTGTGAATTTGAGTCGAGTGCGAATGATGACGGGATAAGGAAATCCGAATATACAAGGGTGTTTCACCCGATGTTGTCGATCGCTTATCCCGACACCCTTAGCGCTTGATTATTGAAGCAAGTCAACGTAAATAATAGCTTTTTATTTCGTTCTCATTGTCGTCAATCACATATTTCATCGATTTCAAAACTATTTTCGAATCAAACATCTTTTTTTAGTTAAGGTCGAAACCCGTTGACGCGGATCTGATATCACACAATCCGCAAGGATTTATTACGATGTCGGGATGCCGAGGAAATCAAGTCAAGTCTTTCAATTCAAGTAAAGTGTCAATCTATTAAATTTGATACCAATTCAATAATTGGATGTAGAATGTAAACAATTTAGTCAAATAATTTAACTAACACGATTTTCGTTGATGCTAAAATAGTTGTCATCTAATTCGTTAGAATTAATTACGACACTATAACGCGGAGAAAATCTATATCGTCTTAGTTAATTTAAATGATTTATAGCTTTTTTTTTAAGTTTCACTCTAACATTCGATATGGATTCACTAATCGAATATCGTGTATGATGAGTATCAAAGTCCAAATCGAGCATAAATCTTACAATATTTATGCCCGATTCAACAAACTTATCGAATTATCAAAATCAAAAGGCAATTTCGAAATCGATAACAAATTGCAAAGCTGACCCTAGTTCGTACAGGGGGCACTCGATCGAGTGCCTAGCTCACTCGGTCGAGTGGCACTCCTAAAACGAGACAGAACGCTATTTTGACTACCACTCGGTCGAGTCTCGCTATGACTCGATCGAGTGGCCGTGCACTCGGTCGAGTTTCCTTATAACTCGGTCGAGTGACGTCACGAAATCCGGGACAGAAGCTTTTCAGAGGTTCACTCGGTCGAGTCCCTCAATGACACGGTCGAGTGGCCCTTTTATCACGTCAAACCGTGAATCCTATAATGCCATTCGAGTCTCGTTAATACTTTTTTTTATGACTTAGGTCAACACGTGTCAAATCTATCACGTGAAGTATTACTTTTCAAAACCATGCATCATCTTATTTACGTCATTCCATATTATTCTATATTATTCGCAAACCGTTATTATCGTTATACCGTTACTAACAAGTTTGTTATTTTTCTCGTTGATTTGCTTTCATTGTTTATTTTATTGTACTAAAATAAACCTCGCATGCTAAATATAACTTTGACGTTAGTATTAGATGCATTAAATCGACATAGCAACCCATCCAATTTTTCGCATGCTTAGGAAAAACAACGTTTGCATATCATTTCATTGTTTTACTAACGCCGTATTTCAAAATCAAACGATATCCTAGTAAAGGCGCTAAGTGCGGGCGGGGTTGGGTGTTGTTTGTGAACTTCCCAACACGTACCCTCACCCCTTACTCAGAACCTCGGTTTCCGGATGTCCAAAACCATTGGCGCACGAGAGTCATTCAATACACGGTATCCGATAACGTCGGTATCTGTATCAAATGCAAAGGGACGAACCCAATAAACGCTGAAATCGGAATGGGCCGTATTTTGTACACGGCCCACTACGACATAGAGTGGGTTCGAACGAGCCCGAACTCCCACAAAGTTCGGTGGCGACTCCACTTCGATTTAAATTTCAATTCGATCCATCTCATATGGAGATTCATTCGCCTCCCCAAACCCGCACGTGGCCGCGTCGGGGTGGACCTATGTCATGTCCACAGTGTCACTTGCGCATAGAGCTTGAGCATCGAGCTTATTGGACGATCAAGAGCTTCAATACAAGCTCAGTGGGAGCGGGTGAGAGCCGAAAATTAGAGCTACAAAAACTCGAGGAGATTCGAAATGATTCCTATGAAAACGCGGCGATTTACACGGAAAAGACGAGACGTTTACATGACAAGATGATATCGAGAAAAGAACTCATTATTGGTCAAAAAGTGCTCCTCTTTCAGTCACGTCTCAAACTATTTTCCGGTAAACTACGTTCACGTTGAGTAGGACCGTATGAAGTTACGGATGTATCACATCATGGAGCTATTGAAATGCGTAGCTTTATAAAAAAAAGGTTCTGAAAGTGAACGGTCAACGCTTAAAACCGTATAATGAGGGGTTCCGAGTTGAGACGGTGGAGGGTTTAACTCTCTACGAGCCCATTTATGCAGATTAAGTCATCTCGTCACTCAGTCGAGCGAACGACTTTAAACAAAAGCGCTTTCGGGAGGCAACCGTGTCTTGTAGATCTTGTAAAATTTTGTTTTCCGGGTCATAGGTCGTAATATTAGTTTCGTTGTTTTCCTTAATAGTTTGTTTCTTTTATTTACTTAGTTTTATTACTAACTTTTAATGTTTTGATAGGTAAGGAGAGTGTCGATTTTCCAGGGGACTGGGCGACTTGCATGAGCCTTGGGCGACTAGCATGGAGACCCCTTGAAATCAATGCAAAAATTGAAGAAAAATCGAAAAGGGGACGAAGATCCAGGCATTGGCGCGAGTCGCGCGGCCTCTATGCGAGTCGCGCGGGTTCTCTCTCTCTCGCAGGTCAGTTTTTTTTTTAATAATTAAAGAAAAAGGTAAAAATCAAAAATAAATTAGCTTACCCGACATCCTCTCTCCCTTTTCTTTAATTCAATTTTACCCCAACTTAAAAACCCTAATTTCCCTTTCCCCAATCCAATTTCAAAATCCCTAAATCAATCCCAAGTCCAATTCCTAATCTACCCCATATCTTCCTCCCTTCACCCATCCCCGACCTTCATTGTCTCTGTCGCCGGTCAGTTTGTCGTCTGTCGCCGAGTGGTGCCCCTGTCGTCGTTTGTCGCCGGTTAGGGTCCGTCGGGGTCGTCTGTTTCGTCGTCAGGCGAGTCGCGTCACTCCTCAGGCTATCATGTCAATTATTTGATCGGGATGTAAGAATTTGAGTACAAAACAGAAATCGGTGTGGCGTCAATTATTTGATCGGACTATCATGTCCACCAAATTTGTTGACAACTATGCATTAGAGAGTCTCGGGATTCGTAATGAGGTGTTGACGTTATTGTCTCGTATGGAGTTAGCTGGCTTTTACGATGTTCACGTGAATACGTATAAGCGCTATACACTAGAATTCTTGTCCACCTTAGGAGTACATCGTGACGACGAACCCCCTCACATTACTTTTAATCTCGGGGATTCGGAACGAGATTTGACCTTTACTGAGTTGAGGGAGGCGTTGAGTATAGCACCGAGAGGGGGGACGAAATTTCTGACCCCGACTACGCATATGATGGAAGAGTTTTGGAAGAAAATTGCCGGGAGTGCATATGGGAACATCGAGGCCAAGAATGCTGATATTCGTCACCCTGCCCTTCGTTATGTTCACCGACTTTTGAACTCCATGTTTCTTTGCAAAGGTGAACCGATACATCTTCCTAGGGCGGATTTGATGTACTTGTGGGCCATGATGCCCGAATGTTTGGGAACCCCGGATTGGGTCAATATATTCTTGACTTGTTGTGAGAACCACCAGAAAGCGGTCTCGAGGAACATTCCGATCGGTGGTATGGTTACTCTTTTAGCTCAATATCTTGGCCTACCCAAGATGGCGGATTCTTCAGTTGTGGGAGACATTATTATTAATTTGAAGTTTATGGAGATTTGTTCTATGATTGCTCGACCGCATATTGGCTCCCACCTAATCTGGACGATCGACACGTTTCACCGTCACTTTATGATTTTGCCTCGTCTGGATGGGCAACCGTTACCATTGGGGCCTACTGCAGCTGCGTTTTACCTTCCTCATCACGAAGAATTCCCTAGGCCGACTACCGAGCCTAGTGCCCCAGTTGAGGAGGAGCCTGAGGTTGTTTCTGATTTTGATCGTTGGAGCTCTTGTTGCGAATCTATAGAAGATCGAGTGGAAGAATCCGTTGACAATAGTAGGTTAGCCGCTGAGTTCGGTCGATTTATGAATCGGTTGCAAATGAAGTTGCATCCTAATGACTTCTCGGAACCATCTCCCGAGTTTTATGAAGAGCTTGCGGCCCGTGCACAAGCAAGATCATCTAGGAGAGCGGCACGTGAGGCTAAGTCACGTGACGCCGGCTCCTCTTCTCACTCTTGAGCCCTGAGGTATTTCTTTTCCCATTTCTCTTATTGTTCTTAATTCACACATTCGAGGACGATGTGTTATTCAAGCGTGGGGAGATAAATTATCTTGTTGTATATATTAGTTATTTCATATTACGTCTTTTAATTTTCTTTAAAAAAAAGAGAGAAAAATTGAAAAAAAAAAGAAATAAATAATCCTGGCTAGGTGAAAACCCGGAAAGGGCGCCTAGGAAAGAATGGGAAATGTGGCCGAGGACGAAGCAAAAACCCGAAAGGGCGCTCCGGGTAAAAAGAAAAACCGAGTTGCGTGCCACGAGAGTAGTGTGATTGAAAAAAAAAAGCTAGAGTGAAAATCCGCAAGGGCGGACGCTCTAGGCAAAATGAGGGATTTAGAAAAAATAGAAAAAAAAACTCGCTTATATTCTCCCCATTTCTTGGTGTTGGTGTCGTAAGAAGGGTCACATGGAAGGTCGGAAGGGTAGGATAGTTGGCTAAGGTGAGAAGAATCGCGGTGGGAAGTAGTCATAGCACTATATCTTTTGCGATTGGTGATGTTTTGTTTGGTATATTGAACTATTTGAGGCGTTTAGGATTGATTACATGTGTGGGTTGTGAAATTTTGTGGTATACATTTTTACCATCGGTGACATTAGTAGCACATGTGATTCGTAGTAGGATTGGAGAAATAAGGGGCGTTAGATATTGACATTAGCTTATCTTTATTTGCTAATGTCCCTTATTTTGATGATTTGAGTCGATGAAAGTAGTTTGGTATTGGGTGTGTTGATTCACTTGAACATTGGAGTTCAGTTTCATTCAATTGGTGGATTAACTTGTGCATAGTCTCAAAACGAGGGAGTTTGGTGGAAGACGAGTGAGGGCCGGTGTGTGTAATGTTATTCTTGCGCATTTTGGACCGGTGATGGTTGTGTTTATTGTGTTCCTTGAGTTTTACTCGAGGACGAGTAAAGGTTCAAGCGTGAGGATATTTGATAGGCCGGATTTAGTCGTAGTTATTACGACGGGTTTTGTGTATTTTTGTGAGCTTAATCGGGTGTCTTGTAGTGCATTTGTGTCATTTTGGTACGGATGTAATATAAGCTATTTTGAGGATTCTAATCTCGATCGTTAGTTGGGCCAAGAATGGATGACTCATGAAGGATCGGGAAGCCCAGTAGAAGACACGGAGCGAGGAAAAAACGAAGGAAGCCGTGAAGAGCAGCAGACTGCCATGCGACACGCCTCAGATCCATGCGAGTCGCGCGGATCTTGCGCGGGTCACGCGGATACCTGAATTTCTTGACGTGTCTCAGCCTTATTCCACCTTAATTTATTATGTTTTGAAGACTTTGTTTTAATTAGGAAACTTTATTATCTTTCTATTTTATTATTCTTACTATTCTTATTATTACTAGTATACAACCCGTGATAAATCACGGGGTTGTTCCAAGAACCGTGTAATTTTAGCTACTTCAAATATGAATTATATAGTATAAAACCCGTGATAAAATCACGGGGTTGACTAATAATACTTTGAACAAAATTGGCATATCATTTAGATTAAGTAAGTTTATTAGTTCAAAAATGATGTAGGGTTATAAATTCAACGTATTATACGTTACAAATTTCTTAAGTCGAGTAATACATTCAAAATCAACTCTATGCACGTAAAACTAAGATGTGTTTTCGGGTGTTAAAATTGAAAATTTAAGATTACAGCTGATCGTTTAAAATTTAAAACAATTGAATAAAGGTTTTAAATTTCTTATTTTTGTAGTGATGAAATCTTTCTAGATTTGGAGAAGTAAATTCACCACCATCCACTACAAGAGTTAAAGTCAGTGGCGACTGAGCTTAGCTACTGTCATCTGTCGCTAAAAAGAGACGCACGACTGTTAACAGTCGCTACAGTTAGTCGCATCTAGCGACTGATTTCAGTTGCTAAAAAAGACGCGCGACTGATTTCAGTCACTAAAATTAGCGACTGATTTCAGTCGCTAAGAGCCTCAGTTAGCGACTGAAATCAGTTGCTAACTGGTGTGACGTGGCATCCTACAGCGACTGATTTCAGTCGCTAAATAGAAAATTTAGCTACTGATGTCAGTCGCTGCCGTACCTGAATTAGGCCGGTTATATTTATTATTTTTCTAGCCAAAATCTACACAATAAAACAAACCAACAACCACAATACATCCCAAACATCATTCCAAACATTCCAAACGTTGTTCCAAACGTTACACAAGCTTCACACTCCAAAATTGGCAACCAACTACGCAAACGTCGTGAATACACTAAATTAAAAGTGTTGTTACAAGCTGTTTTTTCAACAAGCATTCAGAAACTACAAACTGTTTTCAATCTACTCACCTAATAGGGAAACTAGCTGACGCACCACTACCATCATCACCGAAGGGGTCTCTAGGATCTGGTCGTCGGAGAATGGGGCCGGAGTTGCAGTTATACTGATGCATGCTCCTAAGGCGCTGTAGCTCTTCCAGAATTTGCAGGTTAACGGACTCCCGCATCTTCAGCCTCTCATCCTGCTCCTTCATCTTCTCAGCCATAGCCGCCCGTTGCGCCCTTTCCTCCCGCAGTTCCGACCTCATCTCAGCCATTTCGGATGGCACACACTCCGTCGAGGTCGCATGGCCCCCCCGAACATTGGGTGGTGTCCAGTACAGGGAATGAGCGTTCCCTGTACCGTACACCGCTCCCTTGCGCTATCCCTCCGCGACTCTGAGACAAATCGTGCTTGGGTCCACACCTTCATTCTCGGGTGCTCTAGTGGCCTCCAAATACGAGCTCTGAAAGATATTGAAGTCAAGATTAGGTGAGTTGTGTGAAGAAAAAAAGTAACGAAGTCTTATGTTTGAAACTTACCCAAGTCTCCAAATCCTTCTGCGTGGCGAATGATCGACCGGTGGTGTCGGTCCCCTTGCTCTTCGTGTCGAGAAATAGCTGCACATGCGAAGGGAATTCTCCGGTTTTCTTCTTCACCTGTTGACAGTACATGTAGATTTATCATTTATATTTATAATGAAAAATTAAATAAAAATCCAAAATAAAAATCAAAGGTAAGGAAATACTAACATTCATGGCCCGCTGGTGCAACGACTGCGACCCACCGTAGTGGGTGCGCTCCGCCTCCACCTCGGGGTCCCCTTCCGCCTCTTGTTTTTTTTCGCTTGGACGGATCTTTTAAGGAACTTCGGGTCGGAACGGGCTGTTTTGAATTGTTGGATGGCGTCACCTACAATTTATACACTTTGAGATCAATACAGAAATTAACAAATAATTGAAACTAAATATAGATAGATAAACATACCTTAAGGAAAATGAGAGAATTGAAGAAGGAATGAAGAGGAATGGAGGAGGGGCCGAGTCTTAGTGAGAGGGGGGAGGGTTTTTAGAGAGAGAGAGAGAGCGAAATGAGAGAATGAGACGGGGGAGGGGGGTGTTCGTTTACTTAAAAAAAAATTAGTGGGCTTAGCGACCGAAATCGGTCGCGCGCCTTTTTATTTTAGCGATTGATTTCAGTCGCTAGGTCACAGATTTAGCGACTGAAATCGGTCGCTAGTTCACAGATTTAGCGACTGAAATCCGTCGTGCATCTTTTTTTTAGCGACTGATTTCAGTCGCTAAAAATAATTAATTTTTTAAAAATCCGTCTCCTGGTCCAGCGACTAATATCGGTCGCGCGTTGTACTTTCAGTCGCTAAATTAAAGACTGGATTTTTCAGTCGCGCGTGGTTGGTAGCTATATGAACTATTTCACTTTGATATCAAAAAATCGGAGTTACTCTTTTCACAGTATGCATTTTACTCGACGCAGTAATTTTTACACATATTTTTCCATTGCATACCCTTTTCAGAAAACAAACCTAATTTCATTTTTCTCCCACCCTTCCTACCTTAACCCTAAAAACCTATCTTTTTTTTTTCAATTATCATGGATTACCTCCAAATCTAATTATACATTCATTCAATTTATCTAATTTAATAGATTATGGATATGATTTTTATTGAAGAATAGGTATTAACCATTATTTATCATTAATTATTGAAATTAGTGTTTTTTTTGTTTCCAAGTTCAAAATATATATTGTTATTTTAGGGTTTGATACTCCTTATCTGTCGTCTCCCTTTTTTACGTGTTGCGTCAAAGTTGAAAAAAAAATATGTGTTGCATCAGAATTGAAAAAGAAAAATATGTGTATTCCGTGATAAAAGAAATGTAATTGTGTTAATAAAGTTAAAAAAGTACTTTATGCGTTGAGTAAGTATATACGGAGAAGAGAAAAAGAAAAGAGAGAAAAAAATAAAAGGATGAATTTGAGAGAGGAGAAAATGAGAGGGCAAAATCGGAAAAACGGTACTGCGTTGAGTAAAATGCGTACTGCGAAAAACAACCCCCAAAAAAATAATCAATAACAATTAAGTCAATATATTACAGCTAGTGTGATGCGTATTAATACTGTGCAGTTTTGAAATTATCCATTCAAAAATACTTCCCATAAATATGTCTATACCAATTCAATAAAATTTATACTCCCCCACAATGATCTTCCCACTTCATAATGGCACACTAAAAAATTTGTGTTGGGAAGAAGGAAAAATGTATTGGAAACAGAAGTGTGTTGGGAAGAGAAATGTGTTTGGAAGAGAAATTTGGAAGAAAGAAAAAATTATGGGAAAGTTGGAAATTCAATTTGATCAGAAATTAAGTCAGAATTTTTTAGGAAAAGGAAATATCATTTTCTCAAGATATGGGAAGAATTGAAAGAGTAATAGACTCAATTAAGAGCTCTAAAGGGATAGACGCAATTGTAGATTTTTTTTAAAAACTTTTATATTTTAGCAAATTTTATATTTATATGATAATTTTATACTATACTAATTTATTCGCATTTTGAGATGATTGATTATGGAGAAGTATGTTTTTGCTAGGTTGTTTAATTTAAAAAAAGTCAAATCGGTAATTTTTTCATAAAATGTGGACGACGCTAAGTAAATATGTGGGCGACATGAAGTAGCCCCCTATATTTATCACTACATACGACTTTTACAATGCAGTACTCCGTACCACATTATTTATACCACTAATTTATTACGACCTCCATTTACTTATTTTATTGTCACAGTGTTGTCCCTCTTTTTTTATATATCTGACTATTTTACTCATTTTATTGTCACAGTGTTGACCCTCTTTTTTTATATATCTGGCTATTATTATAGAATTTAAATACTCCTAACGTTGTGTGTTTCCAATTAAAAGTTTTTTTTAAAAAAAAAACTACATTAGTTATTTTCGTCATATAATAATGGTCTAACACAATGTCCACCAACCATTTTTATAACCTTCATCGGTATGTGTAACGTCTCAAATCATATTATATTGCTCAATGCATTCAAAGTTGATATTGTATTAAACTGTACGATATTTCAATTTTATAAAGAGCAAGATCTATAAACCACCGTGATATATCACATGAGTTATTGTGTTACACTTGTTTATAAGGTATGATGAATAACTATTGATAAGATATTAATCATTTTGTAGATAATATTGAACAATATTTAAATTAACTATAGAACAATATTGAAATTACAGAATAGCAAGAAATATACACAATTAATTAATACTCCGAATTTGTAGATAATTATTTTCATTATTTTACAACGAAATTCTCAATAACTTTCAAATGAATTATCATCCACTTTCCTTCTTCCTTTTCTGTAAAAAAAAAAGCAATATTAATTTTTTTTAAAAATAGATAAATAGACGGGAGGGAAAATAAATTGAAATAAAATAAACATCGAAAATAAAATGCGTATTTTAGTAACATGAAAATATAATTTCGTCTCCTGAAAATAAAATCTGGAAAACTTACCAAATGATTATGTATATTCACCGATTCTTGAGATAGAAGAGCCCAAAATCTGGAAAACTTAGAAAACTTACCTAAACTATCCACATAGAAAAATAAAAAATCAAAAGCGCATTATTGTTTTGGCATAAATTGGTCATTCATCTCTCCTTACCATCATCACCAAAAAAACGTCCCTTTTGGTCTTCTTCTTCATCTATATTTATGATATCTTCATCACCTTCATCTTAATTTATCTTCTTCATCTTCATCAAATCACAAAGATATTCAGATTTATTTTGATTGAATTTCAAATAAAAGTACATAACATCCTACCTCAAAGATTGATTATTGTGAGAAAAAAATTAGAAACATAGAGAGATACTACATATAACAACAATTCAGGGGAAGGTTAAAAGTATTAATACTGTATTAGTCCCTTTTTTCAACTGTTTCAATTAATTCAGAGATGGTGACAAACTTTTCAGAGGACATGGTTGCCGGATCTTGAAAAGATGTTGATGGGTGATACGATTTGAGACGGATGAATTGCATATGCACAATCGGACTCCATTTTATAGGAAAATGGTGCGGAGAAAGGGTGAGCAAGTGATGAGGACTGATAATTTCGAAGGTGAATTGTTGGGAATCGAAGGGTTCCTTCGTTATTCAAGACGTAAATTGCCGAGGTGGTTTATGGGAAGAGTAAAGTGGTGTAATCAATCACCATTCCTGGAAAACTGTGAATGTCTGGTGGGGACGGGGGAGTAGTTAGTAAAATCATGAAATTGGGAGGGACTGTTTAGCAAATAGTTAAAGTTTGGAGGCTTGTTTTCTTAGGTTGCTTAGAATGCCTTGAAGTACGAAATTGAGAGCATATATTGTGCCACATCAGACTATGTGGTTTCTTCTTTTTTTAACAAAAGATTAGGAGACTAGTATTAGGTTAAGTGAAGTTTTTGGGGTTATTCACAATTCATCCTCATCATTCACGTTTAATTAAAGGAAAGAAGACGAAAAACCCTAGCATGTGCAACTAATTCCTTCTTCTCGAATTAAGAGTTGAAGCTTCTAATTATTCAATTGTGAAACTTTTATTTTCTTTATTTTATCTCTTGAGTATTGTTATTTCTCCATTCATATTTGCATGATTGTTGAATGTTTAGATTAAAGGAGCTAATTAATCTTTACAATTTTCAATCTATTGTTATTCTAGCGATTGAATCCGTAATTGTTCAAAACCGTTAGATAAAGTAATAATCTTTAGCCTTATTGGACGTGTTTCATCATATCTAGGTTAGAGAGATATTTAACTTGTGATTCGAACAAATAATCGCATGTTTTATTGGTCGTCACTTCTATCGTTCTCCATTCGTTAATGCTATTATTGAATTAAACTTAATCGCGTGTATTAGGTTGTTTGATAATTAGGTCATTTGATTATCGCGTTTCGAGTCAAATAATATTCACGAGAGATTTGAGATTTACTCCCCACGATAGTTTGCTCAAGAGTTAGGAGAAAGTTGTTAGTCTATGATCAATTTGATAATTAGTTGTGGAAATTCTTACCCGAGATCGTTTCAATCATTTGAATTCGCTCATTATTATAATTAATTTCATTATTTTTTTGCTACTTAGTTTTAGTCACTTTGATCATCTAATCACCCCCCATTCTTAGTTATTAATTTCTATTCTTAATTCACTTAAATTACTTCGCCTTCTCTGTGGATCGACCCTTATTTTCCTACACTATTGTTTTAGTTTCGTGGTTTTAAGTGCATAAATAGTATCTTTGGGAGCATACGACTTCGGCTCACCAAATGTTCCTAACAAAATTGGTTGCAATTATTATTAGGAGTAGTATCTTGGAATTGCTTGAGCATTCTCTCGAGTTTGTTCAAAAAATTGTACCATCTAGTTCAATCCAAGGGCCATAAAGGCATAAACCAATCTCTCCTATTTGATTTCACATGGAAAATAAATTATCTAAAAGATTACCCGTACTTCTTTGTTCTTTACACTGTAATTTGTATTTAGTATTGGTCCAATCGGACCATCCGATTAACTGAAAAACTGGAGAGGATCCTCTTGCCAACAATTACTGAATTACACTGGCTAGTGAATGACTGAATGCAAGTTAAAAGACAAAATAATATTGCGGTGGGATACGAGTATTAATTTTCATCACGAAATCTTCTTTTGTTTTTTTATCAAAGTTAATGCTTTATTAAGAACAGTGTTGAATAGAGTTCAACCTATATGATCTACGGAAAAAAAAAAGAACTACAACATAGTTCTAATGTATATCTATATGCATGATCAAAAGTCTTTTTCCATGTTAATTTTTTTTCCACGTGGCACCTTTATCAAATTGTTAATTAAAAATTAAAAATTAATTAAATTATTAAAATTTTAATATATATATTATTAAAAGAGGTTTTTTTTAGCGAGAAAATCCAAATTTTTTAAAACACTGAAATTTAAATATTTATCTTAATATAAGTAAATATTTTATTTTTCTTTTAATAATTTATGATAAGTTATCCTAATAAAATTATATCTAAATTTAATAATATAAAACTATTGTTATCCTCAATAGAGTAGATGTAATTGTTTCTCTTTAACAATTTATAAGAAATTACAATTTGAATGTAGAAACAACATTTATATTTCGTTTAATAAAAACATTATCGTAAAAAGACTTAAAAAATTATATAATTAGATTCAAGGAAAACTCCTTAGAGTATAAATTTCATATTATTTGTTCGAAAAGACGATGTGATTTTTAGTACATGATAGTGGTGAATCTATTACATATATAAAGAGTAAAATTGTTGATATATGTAACTGGATTGATAAAAGAAACTTAACATCGATATTCTAGATTAAAAAATATTTTTCATAGGGGAAGAAAAATAAAGGAAAAATTAGGAAAAAACTTTATAAGAAAAACAAATTAATAAAACCGGACTGAGAGGCTACCCAATCATTTCCTTAAAAATTTACTAATTACCTACAAGCCTACTAAATCAGCGTAAGTTAGCTATATTCTATGGTGCGCTCAAAATTTATATTTTGTACTTATTATTTGTCTACATATAAAAAATAAATTCAAAAGCTAAAGATTCACACTTGGAGTGTTGTGCGGATTACTAAGTCCCCCCTGGTTATGCATATGACCACTAAATAGATAAACGATTTTGCAATGATTTTTCTTTCATACATTGTTTATACAAAATACAAGTGGTCATAATTTTGTTTATCACTTGTTTCATAAAAATAATTTTGTTTATCACTAGTTCTCAAAAGAGATGGTTTCACAATAAGTTTAGAGCAAGAACAAAGTTAAGCTACAATACATGTAGCTTAACTTGCCATATCACAATTTTCAAGCTACATGGGTTGATAGCCATATACTTCTCCAATGGTGAGCAACAAGCATGTTGTAGCCTGCATGGTCCCACAATACCACCATCATTCAATAAAAAATGAGTTTTTGTTTTCAAGCTTGTGTAGCTTTCAAGCATACCAAAAATTTCCATTTCCAATGGTAGGCTTGTAGCTTGGTATTTTAAATAAATTGCAAGCAAGTCCTTATTTTCAACTATTGGACTTGCTCTTATTGTGAATCCTCTCACATGATGGTAAATACAATTTTAAGTTTTAGTGGGTTATATAGTGTGTCTCACAATAAGCGTATGTACTTCCTCCGGGTTTCTGTTATCTTCCCAATTTTCTTTTTGGTCTGTCTTTCTTTTTATCTTCCCATTTTGGTCCATAATTTTCACCATACTGCCTTTACTATTTACAACACTTTACACCTTTATTCTTTCTTATTATATTCACTTACCATTCTACCCTCAATATTTCTTAAATTTATCATTTTATATTCATTACAAAAATTATTGTGCCAAAAGTAAATGAGAAGATAAATTAAAACCGGAGGAAGTATTAAATTATTACTAGTGTGATACCCGTGAAATTTTTTCACGGGTTATGGTTCTTTATTTGTTATTCCCTAATGAAGTACGTTACGGTTGGTGTTTAAGTATCCTAAAGAAGGTGGTCATCCATACCCGTGTTAAAAGGTTTGAGTATGGTTTTTAAATCTAAATTTTCATTGTCGATCCAACAACATGAAATTTATCAAAAAGGAGATCTATATTGTTATTCGAAGGTGTGTGATAATTAAATATTTATAAAAGAGATTCACAATGATATATAGTACTGAATAATAGGATTGATGCACTTATTTTGTATGATATAAAAATGCAATGTCGTACGGTTTGATAATAGTAATATCGCATAGGAAAATTTGTGTTTTCAATAGAAAGATAAAACAATATGTAATTGTGTTCTATGTGGGTAATCGATCAACCATGTATCCTTAAACTTATAATTAGTTTGTTTTGTCAAAAAAGATTGTTTTCAAATTGGGCAATTTCTTGATTCAATTTTTTAGTTATATCAAGCGCAAACTTGTATTATGATTATAATATAGTCTACAAATAATTTGTGTTCATGTAGTTAATTGTTTGAACATTAGATGACCTTTAGCCCATGAATGGAGACTTTAAAAGTTAAAGAACAACTACTTGCGCTAACAATTTATGTTAGAGATTTTAAAATAATGCACCAATGACAATGTTGATGTTAATAAACTGCACATATTCGTAGTTATCTAATGAGACGGTGTCATAATGTGAAATGTGATTAATATTAGAGATTTTTTTTATACAGTATTACACTCATCTATATATACTACATAATAAAACAGAAACCAAAGCATGGTTTTTTGGCACCGAAACACACCTTCCTAAATCATCACACTTTCCATATTAATCTATATAATATAAATAATACTCCCTACGTGATCCTATTTTTGTCTCAGTTTTCTTTTTGAACTGAGTTTGATATGTCCCACTTTCCTTTTTAGGTCATCAATGCATGATTCACATTTACTCTCCCATTTCTCTCTCTTTGTTCTTCTTTTTTTAGCCACTCATTTTCTCTTTCTTAATTTTTATCCCAAAACCAAATGGGACAATAACAGAAACTCGGGGGAGTATAAAATTTATAATAACCATTTATCTAATACTCCCTCCTTTTCACTAAGTTTTTCTTCATTTTCTTTTTGGGTATATTATCTAAGATCTTCATCTTTTCTTTTTGATAAAAAAATACATGGTCAATGTTTTGGTAAAAATTTACCGGGTCTACGGTTTCGGTTGTGGGTTAAAGCGACCTTCCTATAACTATGAGTCAACGGAATCGGGACGAATTTAGCGAGCGAAAACGAAGAAGAAAAAGAACTCACACAAAGTTTTGGTGACGCGGAAAACCCAATGTAGGAAAAACCGCGGGGGGAGTCGGAATCCCACCAAAGTTTCTACTATAAATGGAGAAGAGTAAAATAGGAATACTAATACAAAGAATTTTATCACGACTTATGGCTTATGGTGTATATTTCTTATGATGCTTGCTTTTGTTGAGTGCTCTTGGATGATCCCTTTCTCTGTCTGCCTTGTCCCTTTTATAGTGCTCCTATCCGTTGCCTTTCCTCCTCAGAATCTTCCTCCTTTAATTCTCTCTTAATGGCCGTTATCTCCCTCATTAGTGGAGATCTTGGCCCCTTAATTCTCTTTGACTCAGTTGACTGCTGTTACTTATTGTTTCTTCTTTCTCTCCTAGTTTTTAGGTAGGCTTTCTCATTTGTGCTGACTACTGTGGCTTCCTTCTTTCATATGGGCTAGGGTTTTACCTTGCCTACTGGGCTGATTTTATTGTATGGCCCGTAGCCTTACTCTTTCTTATGCTCGGCTCAGCCCATCTTTACGAATTATTCCGGGTTTACTTGACTTGGTGGCTTTGACCAATCTTGACTTCTGTCTTGTGATCCTTGACTTTGACTAGCATCCGTGAACCGTGAACCTTTGACTTTTGACTTCTGACCTTTTGACCGTCCACTCGTATTTTGCCACGTGGTACTCCGAAGGTGCAAATTTTTGGCCCGAACAAATGCCCCCAAATTTCCGACTAAGCTCATCTTAGGCAGGAATTTCCGTTTACCTCAATTGTAGGCAGTCGGCTCTGCTTCTGCTGGCCTTAGCTTGCTGGTTCTAGGAGAAGGCGTAATCCGTTCTCTCTCTCAGAAATTACTCCTGCAGAAACTAGACCTCTGGTGGCAGACCTTTCTGAGTCTACCTCTTATTCTGCCCCCAGATTTGTTGATGATGTTCCTGCTGGAGTGGTGCTCAAATTTCCTAAAGGCTTCGGTAAGTCTGCAGAGGATACGACTTTTCTGGATCATATGCTACTTCCTGGTCCAAGGTGTGTGCTAGAAAAAGGTTCTCTGAGGGAGTTGGGCTTGGTTCGCAGATTGTTGGAGGAGTTTGGATGCTCTTTCTGATGTGGAGGCGGAGGATTTTGAAGGAGTCCGTTGCCTTTCCCATTGCTGACAGGGAGGCTGATTGGCAAGAGAGAGTGGATCAGGAGGACGTCGTTGATAATCCTGGGAGAGGTTCTGTTACTGCTCAGCAGAGACCCAGGTTCCTGCAGGAGGATCTGCTACAATTCCGCCTCCACCAGAGGAGAATGTCCACGCTGTGGACCAAGTTCTGCTGGAGTGACGCTACTCCTCCTTTGTTGAACTCTGTCTTCGGCTTGTGAACCCTGCGTGATGTGAATTTTTGTTAGTGTTTGCAAAAAATTTATGTGGTGACTTTGCCTTTGCTCAGGGGAGCGAAGTGTGTTAGTATTTTGTGGTGCTTCGTGCCTTAACTTTTGATCGTAATCTCTTTCTTTTGATCGTGACTGTTTGCGTTTGATCGTTTGATTGTAATCGTTTGTTGTAGTTTTGTCTTACTACCTTCTGTTGTATGCATGCCTTATGTATGTATGGTCGACCTTTGATATAGTGGTGGCCTGGGGTTTAGTTCGCCCACTCAGTCGGAGGTGCCACGCTTTGCGTGGGTGCTAAGTGGCGCAGGAGACTGTAATGTCCCGGTTGTAGGCACTTAGTCACAAGACACACGCCTCTGTAGAAGTTGTGCACTCCACCAGATTAGTCACCAGTTTGGGGAAAGCTGAAAAATTTGGCAAAGATAGGGAACGCAACATTTGAAGACATATGTGGAAGAAGAATCGACTTTCAAAAGCATATGAAGAATGAAAATCAAATTTTGAAAATGTATGCAACAAGAAAGTCAAACTTCGATGCAAAAGAAATTTCAATTTTGACGACACATGTAAAAAGAAAATTTTAAATTTTGCGAAAAGAAAATAAGGAAGACAGAAGAATGACAGGAAAACTTAAATATATGTTTGTAAGATTTGAAAAGATTAAACCTGGGTTCTGGTGGAGGTGCACCTGGCCGAATAGATGCCATGTTACTGGTGGCTGTAGCCCATGTTTCTGGCGATAGTGGCCTGGATTGCTGGCGGCTGCGGCCCTTCTCAGAAGAAGTATTTCTTTAGGTGTACGATGTTCCATGGCTTTTGGATGATTTTCCCCTCCATGGTCATAAGTCGGTAGGCTCCGTTCCCAACTACTTTCTCTATTTGGTAGGGCCCTTCCCAATTGTAGGCGAATTTTCCTGCTCGCTGGTTTCTGGTGTTCTGGAACACTTTTCTGAGAACTAGGTCTCCCTCCTGCAGGACTCTGACTTTGACATTCTTGTTGTAACTTCTAGCGACTGTCTGTCTGTAGGAGGCCAGCCTTATTTGAGCATCGGTCCTGAGCTCATCTATAGTATCCAAGCTGCTTGCCATCTCCACCTGGTTCCTGTCTTCTGTTATGCAACCGTATCTGTGGGTTGGCACTCTCACTTCTGAAGGAATGACCGCCTCAGCACCAAAGACCAAACTGAAAGGTGTTTGTCCTGTAGCCACCTTGGGTGTAGTTCTGTCAGACCACAGCACCAAGGGGAGTTCTTCTGCCCATCTGCCCCCTGCCTCCTCCAGCCTTCTCTTCAGGTTGTCTATCACAATTTTGTTGCTAGACTCCACCTGACCATTGGACTGAGGGTTTCTGGGGGGTAGACTTGCTTAGTGTGATGTTCCACCTGGCGCAGTAGGCCTCCATCTGGTTGCCAATAAACTGGGATCCGTTGTCGCAGATGATCTCTGAAGGAATGCCAAACCTGCAAATAATGTTACGTTTTATGAAGGATATAACCTGTTTCTCAGTCACCTGAGGGAATGCTTCTGCTTCTATCCACTTGGAGAAGTAGTCTGTCATGGTCAACATAAAGACTTTGTTTCCTGGAGCTCTTGGTAACTTGCCAACAATATCCATCCCCCACTTCATGAAGGGCCAAGGAAAAATTATTGGGTGCAACGGTTCTGCTGGCTGGTGATTGACTGGTGCATGTCTCTGGCAGGCGTCACACTTTTTAACATACTCTCTGGCGTCTTTGCGCATTGTCGGCCAATAGTAACCTTGGCGGAGTGCTTTGTTGGATAGACTCTTGCCCCCTGCATGATTTCCACACTCACCGCTGTGGAGGTCATGCATAACCTCCTCTGCCTCCTGCCGACTCAGGCACCTCAAGTATGGTCCAGCGGCTGATCTTTTGAACATGACACCATCAATGAGGGTGTACCTGGATGCTTTCATCCTAAAACTCCGGGCTTCCTTCTTGTCTGCTGGCAGAATATCGTTTTGCAGCCATTCTTTGTAGGGTTTTCTCCAGTCGGAGATTTCTTCTTGTTCTGCTGAGGTGCTGCAGACTCCTGCTTCCTGCAGCCAATGCAAATCCTGGTCTGGTGAATCTTCCTCCTCTCCAGGCATCTTGTGCTCCTGTGTACCCTTCCAAACTGCTGGCTCCAGGACGTGAAAAATGGGTATGGTGGAAACTATGCCTGGTTTGAAGGTTGCCCCTAGGGTGGCTAGGGCGTCTGCTTCCAGGTTCTGGTCCCTAGGGATTTGGTTGATTGAGAATGTTGTGAACCTAAGGGAGAGCTCCTTTGCCACTTCAAGGTAAGACACCATCTTGGAGTCCTTAGCTGCATACGAACCATTCATGTGGTTGACTATTAGCTGGGAATCGCTGTATGCCTCCAGGCGTTTGATTTTGAGGTCTAGAGCCAGCTGGAGACCCAACATTAGAGCTTCATATTCTGCCTCGTTGTTTGTTGTTCGGAACTCGCACCGTACAGCTTGGACTATGAGATCCCCCTGAGGAGACTTCAGAACTAATCCTGCTCCAGATCCTCGCATGTTGGAAGCGCCATCTACATTTAGCTTCCACACCTGTTCACCTTTGTCCTCCTCAAGGAGGAGGATGTCTTTCTCTGCCTGAGTCTGCAGTGCTGGGCTAAAGTCGGATACGAAGTCTACTAACACCTGGGATTTTATCGCAGTTCTGGGGACAAATTTCAGGTCAAAGCCGCTCAAATGTATAGACCACTTGGCCATCCTTCCTGACAACTCAGGTTTTCTCATAATAGTTTTTAGTGGATAATTTGTTATTACGGAAATAGCATGCGATTCGAAATAAGGTCGAAGTTTGTAAGACGTTGTAACAAGTGCGAGTACAAGTTTTTCAAGGGATGTGTACCTGGTCTCTACAGGAAGCAGAGACTTACAGACATAATATACTGGGTGTTGTGCTCCCTCGTGTTCCCTCACCAGTACTGCACTAACTGCTACCTCAGTTACCGACAGGTATAGGAAGAGCTGCTCTCCAGGTTCTGGTTTTGACAGCAGAGGTGGCATGCTGAGGTAGTGCTTCAGATCATTGAACGCCTTCTCGTGCTCTGCTGTCCAGTCAAACCTTTGGGCCTTCTTCAGGACATCATAGAACAGCCAACATCTATTTGAGGACCTGGAGATAAATCTGCTTAGAGCAGCAATTCTTCCAGTCAGCTTCTGCACGTCTTTTGGTTTCTGTGGGGATTCCAGCTGGAGGATGGCTTTGATCTGCTCTGTGCTAGCTTCAATTCCCCTCTGGGTCACCATACCCCAGAAATTTCCCACATGACACTCCAAATGTGCACTTTGAAGGATTTAGCTTCATCTTGTACTCCCTCAAGGTGTTGAAGGTGTCTTCCAAGTGCGTCGTATATTGTGAAGCTTGTTTGGATTTGACGACCATGTCGTCAATATATACCTCCATCGTGTCCCCGATTTGTCTCTTGAACATCTTGTTGACTAGTCTCTGGTAGGTGGAACCTGCATTCTTCAGACCAAAAGGCATTACGCTGTAACAATATATACTTCTTTCAGATCTGAAAGCTGTCTTTTCCTGGTCTGCTGGGTGCATCTTGATTTGGTTGTATCCACTCCATGCATCAAGAAAGGTTAGCATCTCGTGTCCTGCTGTAGCATCCACCATGGCATCTATGTGTGGTAGGGAGAATGGATCTTTCGGGCATGCTTTGTTAAAATCGGTGAAGTCAACGCACACCCTCCACTTACCATTCTTATTTGGGACCAACACCACATTAGACAGCCACTCTGGATACTTCACCTCCCTGATTTTCCCAGCAGCCAGCAGATTGTCCACCTCCTGATTTATGACTTGATTTCTCTTTGGGGCAAATTTCCTTCTCTTCTGCTGGACTGGTTTGTAACTTGGGTCCACATTTAGCTTGTGGGTGATAACGCTTGGATCTATACCTACCATGTCATCATGCGACCAAGCAAAACAATCCATGTTAATTTTTAATAATTCAATGAGGTTTTGGCGGATATTACCTGTGCATTCTGATCCGATTAACACTTTCCGCTCTGGATGTTGCTTGTCCAAGTTGACTTCATCCAACTCCGCCTGAGGTGGTTCTACGTACTCCTGCAGAGGCAGATGAAGGCTCTTTAATTGCTATGCTGAAGGACTTGCAGTTTTCTTGAGGGCCACCTTATAGCAGTCTTTCGCCTCCTCCTGATCCCCACTGATCTTCTACACTCCCCAGGGCGTAGGGAACTTCAGGCATTGGTGGTAGGTTGAGGTAATTGCCTTCATCTCATGGATCCATGGCCTCCCTAGGATTACGTTGTATGTGGAGGGTCCATCGATGATTAGGTACCGCACTTGCTTGTTCACTCCTCCGGCATAGGTAGGAATGGTGATCTCTCTCAGAGAATGCTTGGTCTCACCACTAAAACCCACTAAGGGAACCGCCTTCTTCTTTAGATCCTTCTCGCTAAACCCCATGTTCTGGAGAGTTTCTAACATGATGAGGTTGACTGAACTCCCAGTGTCCACCAGAATCTTCTTCACGGTGCAATTTCCTATTGAGAGGGTAATTATTAAGGCGTCATGGTGCATCTCTGGAGTAGCTTCTGCGTCAGTTTCGTCAAAGGTGACAGCTGGAAGATCCTTGCAACTGATTCTGCAGGAGTGTTCGGGTCTGTCTCCTATGGTCTGAGAGGCATGTCTCTTGGCTGCTGAGTAGGTCAACCCGCATAATTTCGATCCTCCTGTGATCACATTCACAATTCTGGTACACACTGGAGGTGGGGAAGGCAATACTTGGTCTGCTGCATTTATCCTGCTGGAGTTTCTAGACACGAGGTGGTCCAGATTCCCCTGATCATACTGGAACTTAACCTCCCTCCTGAGATGGACGCACTCATCGGTATGGTGCCCAATGTCGTCGTGGAATTCGCACCTTTTGCTGGCGTCCTGACGGTCGTTAGTATACTCCTGTCTTCTGGGCCACCTGACTTTGCGCCCCAATTCTTTTAGGGCCCGGAGCAGTCCAGCAAGGTTGGTAGAGAACCCATTCTCGCTTATTTTAGGTGGGAGTCCTGGGCTCTCCTTCCAATCCTTTTCTTCAGAGATCTTGTGCACATTTCTGTCGTAGGGCTTGGATCTCTCGCCCCTCTTCTCTGCTGGTGCCTTCCTGGAGATATGTTCAGAACCATATGTAGCCCTTCTGGGACCCGAATATTCCTCTAATCTGATGGCTGCCATTGCTTTAGTTTGCACATCTTCGAATGTGGCACACGGATATTTAGTAAGATCCTTGTAAAGATCTGAATCCTGGAGGAGCCCTTGACGGAAGGCTTCTATGGCGGTGGCTACGTGACATCTGGGGATAGTCACCTTCTCCCTGTTGAATCTATTGAGGAAATCTCGTGTAGACTCCTCGAATTTCTGCACCACCCGGTATAGGTCGCTAGTCTGTTTCTCCGGCTTTCTGCTGCTGGCGAACTGTTGGTTGAAGGCATTGACTAGATCGGCAAAGGAGGTGATGCTTCTGTTTGGCAGACCAACGAACCAGTGGAGGGCTGCTCCTGAGAGGGTGGAACCAAACCCCTTGCACATGCAAGCTTCCTTCAGAGGTCCCGTAGTCGTTACCACCATCATCTGTTGCTTGTATTGGTTGATGTGGTCCAGAGGGTCTGCAGTGCCATCATAGAGCGTCATGGCTGGTGGCACAAAACCCTTGGGCACGGCAACACAAGCCAGATCATCAGTGAAGGGTGAATCTGCATAGCTATCCCTAGCTGCTCTCTCCAGGGGGCGTGGCATTCCAAGGATCTTGTTGACCAGGTCCCTCAATTCCTTCAGTTCCTGGCGTTGCTGATCTGCTGCGTTGATTGTTCCTGCAAGGAGGTTAGGGGGAGAAAAATCGAAAGGAGTACTCCCTGCATAAGGTCCTCCAAGGTGTCGATTATTAGGAGGAATAGGCAAAGGTATTGCCGCTGTCATGGATCCGGGTTGCCATTCTGACGCCTGCTGGCTTGAGGTGGGTGCTGTCCACACTCCTCCAGAGGACTGGGGACTGGATAAGGTGGTCTTCCCTGGTGGAGTTATAAATTGCCATTCTGGCGCCTGGTGGACAAGGGTGCCTGCAAAAGATAGTGAGTTAGTTTCTCGACTTTCGATGTTGGAGAGAAGGTTACCTGCGGTAGGAGATCTGCCGGGTGTGGGGCCGTAGGTTAGGTAACCCAACCCTTGGGGTTCAATGACTGGGCCTGGTGGAGCCAATCCTAACTCCAGTCTGGTGACCAACTCTGAGGGGACTTCTCTGGTGGTCTTTCTGCTGGTCATTGACTCCCTACGGGTGCTGGGCTCTCCTCTAGGCATCAGGGGCGGTATCTCTGGTGACATCTGGAGCGATGCAACTGGAGTCTTGTCTGCTGCCGAGATCCGAGCTTTGATATCTTGGTTGTCCTTCTGCAGAGTTTCCACTGCCTGGCGCAGAGCATTGATTCCCTGGAGCATACTCTGCATCAGGTCTGGAGACCCCGCGCCACTAGAAGCTTCTCCCACGGATCCTCCTAGAGTCGAGGCTCTAGTTGGTATGCTCTCCTTCCTGGTCTTGGAGTAGCTGGTGACCCCAGAGATCTTAGGCGTCAGAGGAGGCCTAGACACCGACAGCGTGGGTTTCACCATTTGGCTGGTGGGAATTGCCAGGGTGAGGGGCGTGAAAGCCGGCTCTGCTGATCCTGGGGACAATCTTCCTCCTGAGAACTGTGTGGATCCTCCTTGACTGCTGGAAGAACTTTTGCCGGATCCAATCATGACGACACGAGATTGCTTTACTGTAGGATTTGGCTTATAGAAAATGATCACTTTGCCCCATGGTGGGCGCCAAATTGTTTTGGTAAAAATTTACCGGGTCTACGGTTTCGGTTGTGGGTTAAAGCGACCTTCCTATAACTATGAGTCAACGGAATCGGGACGAATTTAGCGAGCGAAAACGAAGAAGAAAAAGAACTCACACAAAGTTTTGGTGACGCGAAAAACCCAATGTGGGAAAAACCGCGGGGGGAGTCAGAATCCCACCAAAGTTTCTACTATCAATGGAGAAGAGTAAAATAGGAATACTAATACAAAGAATTTTATCACGACTTATGGCTTATGGTGTATATTTCTTATGATGCTTGCTTTTGTTGAGTGCTCTTGGATGATCCCTTTCTCTGTCTGCCTTGTCCCTTTTATAGTGCTCCCATCCGTTGCCTTTCCTCCTCAGAATCTTCCTCCTTTAATTCTCTCTTAATGGCCGTTATCTCCCTCATTAGTGGAGATCTTGGCCCCTTAATTCTCTTTGACTCAGTTGACTGCTGTTACTTATTGTTTCTTCTTTCTCTCCTAGTTTTTAGGTAGGCTTTCTTATTTGTGCTGACTACTGTTGCTTCCTTCTTTCATATGGGCTAGGGTTTTACCTTGCCTACTGGGCTGATTTTATTGTATGGCCCGTAGCCTTACTCTTTCTTATGCTCGGCTCAGCCCATCTTTACGAATTATTCTGGGTTTACTTGACTTGGTGGCTTTGACCAATCTTGACTTCTGTCTTGTGATCCTTGACTTTGACTAGCATCCGTGAACCGTGAACCTTTGACTTTTGACTTCTGACCTTTTGACCGTCCACTCGTATTTTGCCACGTGGTACTCCGAAGGTGCAAATTTTTGGCCTGAACAGTCAATATTATCCAACTTTTTACACCACTCAATCTCAACCACATATTTCCTCTTCCTGAAACTTTGTGCCCAAAAGTGTAAGAAGAAGATAGTGGAAAGGAGGGGGTATAATACTCCGTATTAATCAAAAGTTTCATATTAATTAAATATTTTTGATATGTACATTTGTTAAAACGTCAAAGACAAAAGTTATAATATTTTGACAGTAATATAATTTATCACCGGTTAAAATACTTGAAAACACCATAGATATAAATATGTTGACAAAACAACTTATTATGTTAATTGAGATTGTGATTTAAATTATTTATATACTAATAATCGAACATAGATTAAACATTGTCGAAAATGTTTTTTATTTAATAGCTAGGTTAATATCTGTGCAAAATTGGACGTGTCTAATAAATAAAATAAAGTGTTATTTAACAGGAATTATACCAACTTTGGGTGGTATTCCATCAATAAAAACAACTTCAATTAATACGGGAATAAAACCAAGTTTGAGTCATTTTACACGAGAATGAAATTGGTTTACCTGCTACCGCCTTGACCTGTTTAATTATAGTATCACTAATACAAATATTCCCTCACTCTTGACTCATTAAATCTCACTTTACCTAACTGTTTTCCCCATTAATAACTCGATCACTTTTATCACTTTTACCCCATTAATAACTCGATTAAACTTCATCTTCATCAACTCAACCGTCTTCTTCATCCATCATTCATCACTTCGTCCATCCATTCATCATCACTTCGTCCGTTCGTCGAGGTAATTTTTACTGAACTTTTATTTTTTTTTCTTTCTCAAACTTTTTTCAAACTTGGTCGAAGGTATGTCATAAATTTTGTCAAAAATCAATTTTAGGGGTATAGTAAAGTTCATTCCTCAATCTCGTGGTTCGGAAATGTCAACGGTTAGTGATAAGTGTGGTTTGTAGTGCCTATTTTGCAGTGTTTTGGTCCCATTTTCCTTGTAGAGTCGCTCCTTGGGAGCGGTTTAGGGGCTTCTTATGCTTCCTTTAGTTCGTTTCAGGTTCCCGAGACCGATTTGGAAGAGTTGGAGCGATTCCGACTCAATACATACACATTTTGGAGCCAACGAAACTAAGGAACGACGACTCGATGCCTTGGAATCGACCCCTAGACCTTGGGACCCAATCCCGAGCCACCGAGACCCGATCCCGAGTCCCGAGAATCGATGGGAAGCCCATGAAAGGCAAGGAGGGACCAAGAAGATCTTAATGGAGGCCTACAAGGCTCATCCCGTTCGGGATGGCCTCATCCCGTTCGGGATGAAGTGCACAAACAAGGAGGTTGCTGACCTGGGTCCATCCCGATTGGGAAGGTGGCGTCCCGACCGGGACCAACCTCGTCCCGACTGGGACCACCCCGTCTCGGCTGGGACGGGCCTGCTACAGCTCCGCTTTGTTTCTTTCTTCTCCTTTCCACTTGTAACCCTATATATACCCCCCCTCTTGTATTAAGACACTATCTCATGTTATATCCTTAAACCCTAAACTACTTTAGGTTAGATTAGATTAGATTAGTGTAGATTAGTCGGTAATTAGTTGTTAATCATAGATTAGCTCTTGTATTAAGGAATTCTTGAAGAATCCATTCAAGCTTGACAACCTTGGTGGAATTATTTGGGTTTTCTTCTATACAATTGATGAGTGTAGTTTGTAGTGCTTTTTTGTTGTGTGTTTGGTCCCATTTTCCTTGTGGAATCGCTCCTTTGGAGCGATTCATAGGCTTCTTATGCTTCCTTTAGTTCGTTTCAGGTTCCCGAGGTCGAATTGGAAGAGTTGGAGCGATTCCGACTCAATACATACACATTTTGGAGCCAACGACATAAAGGAACGATGACTCGAGACCTTGGAATCGACCCCGAGACCTTGGGACCCGATCCCGAGTCCCGAGAATCGGTGGGAAGCCCATGAGAGGCAAGGAAGGACCAAAGAGTGTTTAAGGAAGGCATACAAGACCCATCCCGTTCGGAATGGGGTGCTACATTAAGAGGGCTGCTGTGAGCCCATCCCGGTCGGGACCATCCCGTCCCGGTCGGGATGACAGGGCCGCCCCGATCGGGATGATCCGTCCCGGTCGGGACCGTGATGTTGCTCCACGACTCTTTTTCTTTCTTCTCCTTCATTCTTGTACCCATATATATATACTCCCTTCTTGTAATTTTAGGACAGCTTATCTTACCCTAGATTAGTTTAAGCCTCCATTAACATTAAAAACCCTAGATTATTACTACTCTCATTAGTTTTAATCTTCTCTTTAATTTTTAGATAATTATTGTAATTAGTCTTGGATTAAGGGATTCTGGAAGATTGTTCCAAGATTGACAACCTTGGGATTGTATTTGGGTTTCTCATTAATGCAAGCTTTCATCTCTTTCATCATAATATTGTTGGTATAATCTTCTCTACTCTAATCCTTGTTTATTCAATCTAGTTTCAATCTTTTTATATAGTTATTGTTGTTTGTTGTTCACCATGAATGCTTGGGTGATTAGTTTTAGTTCTCTTATGATTGTTAGTTCAACCATGTTAATGAGTGAGTAGTTTTCTTTGTGGGGTTAGTAGGGGGATTAGAGGTAGATTATGGATGATTAGGGTTGATTAAGGGTAAAAGGTTACATCTTTGTTGTTAGTCACATTGTAGGCACTCTATGTGTTTGTTGTTATGCTTGTGTGGGTTGTAGTGGCCATGCTTCCCATACTTGTGTTCATCTTCTCATTGATTGCTTATTTTGTAGAAATGTCGAGAATAGTTTAGTCGCGAGAGCGCGGACTAGGGTCTAAGTTGCGAGAGCCCGGACCCACCTTGACATCGGTCTAAGTTGCGAGAGCCCGGACCGACCCTAACAACTAGGAAACACCTATACCCTTGATCACCCCAATTACCCTTCTACCTCTATGCACCCGACCTACCCCACTTCTTTCCATATTTGTGTTAATCCTCCTAGTTAGCTATCGTTCTTTTAGTTTATTCGTTAGTTCGATCATTAGCTTAGTCATACTTCTCTTCCATCATTAGTTTTCCTTTTATCGCTTTCTTTGTGTCGTTTTTGGTAGCATAGTCTCGTTTGTAAGCCGACATAGTCTAAGCTTTGATATAACGTCCTCGTGGAATCGATCCCGACTTGCCCTAGCTACCCACTAGGTTAGTCGGTGTTATATTGATCGGCTAGGGACGTGACAAATCCCTACCATCAATTTGGCGCCGTTGCCGGGGACGGTGCATTGTTTAGACTTAGTTTGCTTATTTCTAGACTTAGTTACCCTTCTTTGTGCTCTCCCATCTTCTCTTGTGAATATTCTCTATATTTTTCTTCTTTCCTTAGTGTTATTTCTTCTTTTTCTCTTTGTCTCTAGTTGTGTTTGCTATTGTCGTTGCCTACTGCCCATAAAGCACTAGGTGTTCTTACGTTTGTTCTAGTGTGTAGTGTATGCCTAGGAGGGGAGGCGACTTCTATCTCTTTAATCCAGAGCCGGAGAGACTCTTTCGAGCCTTTCGCCAACGAACGATTAATCGGGTTAGGATCTCTCAACCAAGTGCAAGCACCACTCATCAAGGGCAAGCCCAAGGAGCCGACTTGAGCATTTCACCTCGAGAGACGGCCGGAGGGACCTTCATCAATCCCTTCGGTGATTCTTCTACTAGTTCCCCCTCCTCTTCTACATCAACACTTTCTACACCACCATCTTCTCCCTTACATCCAAGAATGCCTAAGTTCTCCTCTCACTCCACATTCACCGAGGATGTCTTGCCGGGACCGAGTGCATTACCGGAAGCCTATACCGGGAATTTTGTGGCAAAGACTCAATTTATCCAACTTGTGGAGAGGAGCCCATTTAGTGGTTTGCCCACCGAAGACCCGCATCAACATATGGAGACTTTCTCCGATTATTGTGACGCTATATCTCAAACCGGGGTTACTTAAGATCAAATTCGTTGGGTACTCTTCCCGTTTTCTCTTATTGGAAAAGCGAAGCAATGGATCAAGAGTCTCGATAGGGCAACCATGGGGATCGATACTTGGAAAAAGCTTGCCTTGGCGTTCTAGTAAAAGTTTTACCCTCCGGAAAAGACGAACTTGCTTAGGGCCTCCATCACCGGGTTTCAACAAAGGGATGAAGAGAGCCTATATGAAGCTTGGGAGCGGTTTAAGTCTTTGGTAAGATCGTGCCCTCATCATGGACTCTCACAATGGTTCTTGGTGCAACAATTTTGGAATGGTCTTTATGAGGACTCAAGAGCCATTCTCAACATGGGCTCCAATGGTAGGTTTATCGAGGTCGATGACGACCAAACATGGGCGAGAATCGAAGAGATGGCGGTGCATAATTCGCAATACTCTAGGCCTAGGAAGGCACACCGAGGAGGCATGCATGAGGTCGATGCTATCACTAAGTTAAGCATTGACCTTGGAGCTCAACTTAAAACACACATGGAGACTATTGACAAGAAGCTCCAAAGCCACCTCAACCAAGTCCAAGGCTCTAGTTCATCCCACCATCAAACGATTCAAGAAGTGAATGCTTTGGGGTTCGCACCTCCTACACCTCACTTTGGGATGTGCGACACTTGTGGAATAGTTGGACATGATCCTATGTATTGCCGTGGAAGTATCGAGCAGGTGAACGCCTTTCAAGCGTTCAAGCAAGGTACCTCTTACTCTAATCAATTCCAAGCTTCCCAACAAGTCCCCCAACAACAAGCCTTTCAACATCAACAACAACATCGTCCCTATGTTCCACCTCCCTTAAGGGACAACAACCAAGGTTACCAAGGTTACATGGGTAATCCAAGACCCTTCAACAACTTCAAGCAAAACAACCAAGGTACCTTTCACAACAATAATCAAGGGTTCCAACAAGGGAACTTCAATCAAGGCGGTTTCAAAGGAAACCAAGGCTTCCAACAACAACAAAACCACAATCAAGGCCTTAATCAAGGTAATTCTCATGGGTTCCAAGGGAACCGTCAACAAGCAACTCAAAATCAACAACAACAAAGCAAGCCTAGGAGCCGGTCTCCTACTCATGATTATGGCATTCCCCTCGCCATCACCGACACTCCACATAATCCATCGTCCCCACCTCGGGATTTTGACATTCAAAAGACCTTGATGGAAATACAAAGGAGTAATCAAGATTTGCAACAAAGTTAAGTGGACATGTCAAGGAATCATCATGAGCTCTTCACTTATATTCAAGGGGAAAACGCAATGAGAGATACCCGTATGAAGATACTTGAGAATCAAATATCTCAACTAGCTTCGGGGAGTTCCTCAAGGCAAAAGGGGCAACTACCTTCTCAAGGTAAAACACCAACATTTGAGCATGTAAATGCCATCACCACAAGGAGAGGTACCTCTTATGACTCCCCTCCATATCCTAATGAGCAAGAGCCGATGCAAAAACCGACAATAGAAATGACATCTCCAAATCATGAAGAACCAAGCTTGGACAATCCAATTGAGGAGCAAGTCTTGAGGGAGGTCGAAGAACCCCAAAAAGACGACCCTCCCCCTCTTCAAGAGAAAGACAAGGGAAAAAGGAAAGTGTCCTTTGAAGAGTCCACCCCAATTGAACAAAACAAGTACCAAATCAAGTTGCCTTTCCCATCAAGGCAAATGAAGACTAAGGTGGACGCTCAATACGACAAGTTCCTTAGTATTGTGAAGAAATTGGATGTTAGTGTCCCGTTTACCGAGTTACTTACCCAAATCCCGGCATATGGAAAATTCATGCGGGAAATCCTAGCTAGGAAGAGGTCCATCGACATGGAAGAGATGGTAGCGTTCACTAGGGTGGTGAGCGAGCTTATTCAAGGTTCCACGCTTCCGAAGTTGAAGGACCCGGGTAGTTTCTCTATCCCATGCACCATCGGCAATTACAAGATCGAGAGAGCTATGTGTGATTTGGGCGCGAGTGTGAGCATTGTTCCCTACACCATTTGTGAGCGATTAGGGATGACGGAGTTGAAATGTACTTCCATTACACTCCAAATGGCCGATAAGTCTCTTAACCGACCATTGGGAATGTTAGAGGATGTGTCGGTGCAAATAGGGAAGTTCTTCATTCCGGTCGACTTCATTGTGGTTAATATGCCGGAGGATGCTAACACTCCCATCATCCTTGGATGCCCATTTTTACACACCGCCGGTGCCGTGATCGATGTAAAGAAGGGTAGGATCACCTTTCAATTAGGTGACGAGGAGTTAGTGTTCGACCTCCAAGGCAACACTTCGCCTATGACCGAGACATGTAATATGATCCATGCCACGGAAGACATCGATCTAGAGGAAGGATCGGGACAAAGCTTGAAGAAGTACTCTTATGTACTTGAGGATGATGACTCCGATTTGGAGGAAGATGAGTGCCCGAATCATGGGCTTGACGACAAGTTGCAAAGCAAGAACAAAGATGAGCCTCCCTTGGGGCCACATGAGGATCGTTGGACGTTTGGGTATATCCCGAAGGATCGCAAGTACAAGTTCAAGCCATTGAACTTAGTAGATCGGGATGCCCCGGGAACGTCGAGGCAAGGCCTTGAAGAGCCTCGGGATATGGTCGGTTATATCTCGAGCTTGATTGAAGACTTCTCTAGGGCGTTCGACTTGTTCTTACGTGCCCTTGATGGAGATGGAATTGTTCAAGGTTGTTGAAAAAGATTGAAGAAAGCACCACCTTGGTTTGACGGAGTTCCACAAGAACTGTCTCATTTTACATATCTCTTTCTTGTAGTTAGTTGGATTTTTTGTGAATTCTTGTTATTTGGATTGATTGATGAGCGTTGTGAGGGAGAGAATTTGATGTGTGTTTGAGTATTGCTTGATAGGTGAAGTGAGAGCGCTCCTAGAAAGGATTGGCTATGATATACTTTGGGTTGTAGGCACGAGGATCGGGTTTTTGAAGCTTAGAGCAAGCTTTTGGGGCCTTGGAAGTTGAAGAAGGCCCATCCCGGCCGGGATGAGGCGTCCCGACCGGGAAGGGTGAGCAAACCCGATCGGGAAGGGTGCCTTTCCGATCGGGAAGGGTGCGCTGGATTTGGAGCTTCCTGTGAGTTCGTCCCGACCGGGATGAGGGCGTCCCGACCAGGACGGGTGTGGCATCCCGACCGGGAAGGAGCCGTCCCGATCGGGATGGGTGTACTAAGATTTGAGCTCACTGTGTGTCCGTCCCGACCGGGATGAGGTCGTCCCGACCGGGACGGGTGAGGTAACCCGATCGGGATCAGTCTTCCCGACCGGGATGGTCCTCTGCTCCCCCTTTGTGATTCTTCTTCGCAATCAAGTCCACCCAACCATTTTATGCCCCCTCCCAACCTCCCTACTCCTCCTTGTCCCTATCATACGACCCATACACCTCACTTTACACCGAGATCCACATCAAATCCCACCCCCCTCGCACCTCTACCACCTCTACGATGAGATGTTATCGAGAATGAAGCGGAAAAGCAATGATGAAGACAAGCAAGCGCCTTTATCGATCTATGAAACGATGGAGAGAGTGAGTTGCTAACCTATGGTACGGCAACTATCCTTTCTTTTCCGTTTTTGTTGTTGATTGTATTCCTTTGTTTATTCCCTTACGTGTCTTGATGTCATGGTGGCCTTCAAGGCCTCGGTAGTAGTTGCTCCCGACTCCCGACGATGTGATTACGTCGAGAGTCAATCGAAAAATCCAAAATTTACAAGTTTTTCACTCTTTCTTTTTGAGGATTTAGTCGGATTTAGGCGGAATCCGGGCTAGGTGACTTGATTACACCTAGCCCTCCGCTCCCATTTCCTTTTACTTCCTTCTTTTTATTTTCTTCCCCCTTCCATATCTTTTTCTCGTCTCGGCCCATGGTGACTTGACTACACCCGGCCGGACACATTCTACCATTTCTTCACTTTATTTTAATTTTTTTTTTTAGTTTTATTTTCGTAGTTTCTTTTTCTTTCTTTTGTCTCTCCGCACCCTACGATCGAGCATGAGGACATGGCTCGATTTAAGTGTGGGGGGAGCGATATTCTATCGTAGTTAGTTTTATTCTTCCTTTTTTCTAAAAAACCTGTAAAAAAATCCTAAAAATTTGAAAAATTTTCACAAACATCAAAAAGATTTTCTTTTCTTTTGTGTTTTCATTTTGTGTCTTTCTGTCGTACATTTGTTTTGTGTGCGTGTTTTGCCTCCCTTTGTTCTTATAGGTTGCTTTATTCGCCAATGACTTTGGAAAGCTCTAAAGACTTCCGGTAACATCTTATCCCTTTTTCTCCTTTATTCCTTGTGATGATTGGAGAAGGTTGTGTTGAGGTGTGCTCGGGTAGAGCTTTGTGCATAATGGTGGATGAGTTGGTGACTTGTATGGATTATCAGGGTGGTGTTTGTTATGTGTTTGTTTTTTTTTTTTTTTTTTTTGTTGTCTTTGTTTCTTTTTCTTCTCGTTTTCGTCATGTCTTTAATTTTGTGTTGTGTTGTGTTGTGTGTAAATCGTTTTCGAAAACCCGGTTTAGAGGTTAGTGTGTGAGTGTCTATTTTCCCTTTCTAGTAGTGTAAATCGAGTCTTCGACTTTAGCCTAGTAGAATGACCCTAAATCAATGAGTTCGTTGGTCCTTTACCTTGAGTCCACCTAGCTTACTAGGGATTTACTGCGGGATATGCACTTTTGACCATTATGACCACCCACGGTGTGAAAAGGCCTTGGTCACCGAGTCTCGTCCCCTAGGTGACCGTGTTTAGGATTGTTTGACTAGTCCAAGTTCTCCACTTTTTGTGGGTTTGAAGGGTCTTGGCCCGTCCCGACTTACCCATTTCCCCTACCTTCTACACATATACCCACAATAAATTGCAAATTGTTGATTCTCTCTTTCTTGTTACTCAATGAAGTGCCAAAAATGCCAAATCTTGCCAAAAAAAAGGGCAAAGAAAAGAAAAAGAAAAAAAAAATGAAAGAAAGAAAAGAATGAAGAAAAGGAAAAGGCACAAAAGCCAAAAAGAAAATAGAAAAGAAGAAAAAAAGAATGGCATGGCAAAACAAAGCAAAAACGTCGAAAAGAAAGAAAATGCCAAAAGAAAACCCGTCTCACAAAAAGAAATCCCCACAAAAATAAGCCTTTTTCCGACTTTTGCCGTGAAGAGCCTACCAAAGGACCGAGTCCCGAGGAAGGATGATAGCAGCATTAGTCGGCCTTCCCTCATTTTGCATATTTCCACCTTTTTACTTGGACTAGTTAGGCGGTCTTGGACACGGGACGACCCTCTTGGCTCACGCTAAAGGGGGCGGGGTCTCACTTACCTACAGTGTCGACTAACACCGTGGTTCTCCACTTTTCCACTCCACCGATCGTCCCGTAGTACGTTTTTAGAAAGTTAGAAGGACCTAGGTAAGTTACCAACGTTTTTATTGCTTGATCGTCATACTATTAGGGTTTAGTCCACCTTGGTTTGTATTGCTAGTTTGGGAACGTTGTCATTTACCTCGAGTCCTAAACCGGTGTTTCATTCACCGCTTTTAGAAGGAAGCGGTATTTCTTTTGTCTTGGGTGCAACCTTGTGTTTGTTTGTTTGTTTGTTTGTTTATGTGCTTGTGTGTTTTTGTGTTTTGTGTCCGGTTGCATCCACAGTTTTGTCGCAAGACCCAACTTGCCTTGCGGAGTGCACTTGTCCTCTAAGTGCACTCGCGTGAGTTGAAGGGGCGTAGGGTGCGCTAATACCCATTCGGCTAGTTTAGTAGATAGTGTGTGCTTACTCGAGGGCGAGTAAGGGTTAAGTGTGGGGGAGTTGATAAGTGTAGTTGTAGTGCCTTTTTGTTGTGTTTTGATCCCATTTTCCTTGTGGAATCGCTCCTTTGGAGCGATTCATGGGCTTCTTATGCTTCCTTTAGTTCGTTTCAGGTTCCCGAGGTCGAATTGGAAGAGTTGGAGCGATTCCGACTCAATACATACACATTTTGGAGCTAACGAGATAAAGGAACGATGACTCGACACCTTGGAATCGACCCCGAGACCTTGGGACTCAATCCCGAGCCTCCGAGACCCGATCCCGAGTCCCGAGAATCGGTGGGAAGCCCATGAGAGGCAAGGAAGGACCAAAGAGTGTTTAAGGAAGGCATACAAGACCCATCCCGTTCGGGATGGCCTCATCCCGTTCGGGATGGCCTCATCCCGTTCGGGATGGGGTGCTACATTAAGAGGGCTGCTGTGAGCCCATCCCGGTCGGGACCATCCCGTCCCGGTCGGGATGACAGGGCCGCCCCGATCGGGATGATCCGTCTCGATCGGGACCGTGATGCTGCTGCACGACTCTTTTTCTTTCTTCTCCTTCATTCTTGTACCCATATATATACTCCCTTCTTGTAATTTTAGGACAGCTTATCTTAACCTAGATTAGTTTAAGACTCCATTAACATTCAAAACCCTAGATTATTACTACTCTCATTAGTTTTAATCTTCTCATTAATTTTTAGATAATTATTGTAATTAGTCTTGGATTAAGGGATTCTTGAAGATTGTTCCAAGATTGACAACCTTGGGATTGTATTTGTGTTTCTCATTAATGCAAGCTTTCATCTCTTTCATCATATTATTGTTGGTATAATCTTCTCTACTCTAATCCTTGTTTATTCAATCTAGTTTCAATCTTTTTATATAGTTATTGTTGTTTGTTGTTCACCATGAATGCTTGGGTGATTAGTTTTTTCTCTTATGATTATTAGTTCAACAATGTTAATGAGTGGGTAGTTTTCTTTGTGGGGTTAGTAGGGGGATTAGGAGTAGATTATGGATGATTAGGGTTGATTAAGGGTAAAAGGTTACATCTTTGTTGTTAGTCACATTGTAGGCACTCTATGTGTTTGTTGTTATGCTTGTGTGAGTTGTAGTGGCCATGCTTCCCATACTTGTGTTCATCTTCTCATTGATTGCTTATTTTGTGGAAATGCCAAGAATAGTTTAGTCGCGAGAGCGCGGACTAGGGTCTAAGTTGCGAGAGCCCGGACCCACCTTGGCATCGGTCTAAGTTGCGAGAGCCCGGACCGACCCTAACAACTAGGAAACACCTATACCCTTGATCACCCCAATTACCCTTCTACCTCTATGAACCCGACCTACCCCACTTCTTTCCATATTTGTGCTAATCCTCCTAGTTAGCTATCGTTCTTTTAGTTTATTCGTTAGTTCGATCATTAGCTTAGTCATACTTCTCCTCCATCATTAGTTTTCCTTTTATCGCTTTCTTTGTGTCATTTTTGGTAGCATAGTCTCGTTTGTAAGCCGACATAGTCTAAGCTTTGATATACCGTCCTCGTGGAATCGATCCCGACTTGCCCTAGCTACCCACTAGGTTAGTCGGTGTTATATTGATCGGCTAGGGACGTGACAAATCCCTACCATCACAAGTGTTCTCCTTTTCATCCATTGTAGTTGGTATAATCTTTCCATCCTCTTTTCCTTTAATCTTTTATGTTTAATCATCCAAGTTCTCATCTTTGATTATAATTCATCATTTTCACTAGTTTGTTTATGTTTGTTTTGTTTCTTATGATGATTCTTCTTGTTAGTGTTAGTTGTAGTTTGATTATGTTAGAGTAGTGTTCTTGCTAGGGTTAGTACGGTGATTAGGGTGTTAATTGGGTGATTAAGGGTTTGTTGGAGATGATGGTGGAAGATTTGGTTTTTCTCTTGGTTTGGTGCACATCACATGTTTGTTGAAATGCTTGATTGACTAGTAGTTGCAAATACTTGTTTTTCTTGCCTTTCTCTTGTGGGTGTTAGTTTGTTTGTGGGTTCGGTTCCCTAACTACGTTGCGAGAGCCCGGTGAGGACGACCCCTAGGTTGGTCTAAGTAGCGAGAGCCCGGATTCGACCTAGGCCTATAGCGTGCTAGTAACCCCGATTGTGTTGTGTATCGCCGAGTTGGGTTTTAGGTGGAACCTCTAGGTGGGTCTAAGTTGCGAGAGCCCGGACTAACCTAAATCACCCTACTACCTCCTTCACTCTAGTTCTCCCTTGACCATTCCGTTATCCCTTTGACCCCGACCTAACTCTAGCCCGTTTCCTTAGTTTGTTTCTCCGGCACCGTAGTCTTAGCCTAGCTTTCTCCCCCTCTATCATTCTCTAGTTTAGCTTAGCTCGTTGACTTAGTCTAGTATTTAGGCGACCTTAGTCTAGACGCCTCTTACCGTCCCCGTGGATTCGACCCGACTTACCCTATCTACCCAGTTAGGATTAGCCGGTTATATTATTGACGGTTGGGACGTGACGAATCCCTACCATCAGTTAGTGTTTTTTTCATTTACCCTAAATCGATTTTTCTGGGTTGAAATTAGGGTTTTTCGATTTTTCTGGGTTTCACTTTAGGTTTTGGATTTTTCTGGGGTATTTGGGGTTTTAAGTATTCTTTTATAATTGGTGTAATTGAAAACGTAGGTTGATCCATGGAGTACGGTTACCTTGAAGTTTTGTTATGGGGGTTCGTTTATCAAGCATGAGGTGGGATTAGTTTACACTGGAAAGCTTAGTAGAACAGTTCCGGTGGAGGTAGATGAGTTTTGTTGGTTTACACTTGTTGAGGAAGCAAATAAGTGTGGTAGTTTTAGCAGTAAGAAAGATGCTATCTTCTACAAAGACCCAGAAAACTTTAGACTAAAGAGAGCTTTCGATGACAAGGATGCATATACAATGTTAGGTGTTGCAGTAGAGAGGAGAATGGTGGAGTGTTACTTAATTCTTGAGAAGGATGTGGCTCAATTATTGAACTTAATTGAGTTAAGAAAGTTACCACCACTACCCTAGAATCTCTTGTCAAAAGAGTGCAAAAGGAACCCTTTAAGAAACCAAATGTAGAACCCACTCGCCAAAAGCTTACCCCTAGGAGAAGAAAAGAACCAGAAATCATAAAGATTCATTAACTTCCAAGACAAACAGGGGACCACCTACCTCTCATAAAGATTCCACTGCCATATGTGTCCAAAAATCACAAGAAAGTGGTCAAAGTGATCTTCTCTCCAAAAGTAAAGCAAAGGAAACAACACCAAACAAAGCCTCTGGAAAGAGCACTTCAAACCTAGCCCCACTCAGATCCTCACCCAGATTTACAAAAATAAGCTCAAATACACCATTGTATGATTGTAATGATATTAGTTTGAGTGATGCCATACATTTATATGCATCTGGAGGTGAAGATAATGCATCAGAAAAGGGTTCAGGGGAGAGTTCTGATAGCTTGAGTGAAGATGACTCTGTTTATGAGCCTGAATTAGAAGAGCTAGAAGTAGAAGATATTGAGGGTGGTCTTACTGATCTAGAACTAGAAGAGGAAGAGGGTGGTGGAAGTGGTTCTGACGCAGAGAAAGAGGTGAGGGAGGCCTTTGTTGAGCAAGAGGTGGAGTCTGATAATAACTCAGATGATGAAGAGTATAGGGAAGCAAGGGAGAAAGTGAGAAATTGGAATGCAAACGCTGTGAAGATTGCAAAACAGTTGAAAGTTGAAGCATCTTGTGGGTTGTTAACTGGTCAAGACAGAACAAAGGTTGGTGAGGCTACTGAGGGTGGTGAAGCTACTGAGGGTGGTGAGGCTGGTGAGGGTGGCAATGGTGGTGAGGACAGTGGGTATGATGAAAGTGGTGAGGGTGAAGACACCCCTGTCGAAAGTGATGATGAAGAAGACACACCTGGAAATAGAAGAAAGTCCAGTTTGCTAGTAGTAAATGAGAAGACTGACTTCTCAAAACTTAGTTGGAAAGTTGGTATAAGGTTTCGGAGTAGGGAATTTTTTAGGGACTGTGTGACAGGATATGCAGTTGCTCAAGGTAGGAATTTGAAAGTTGATGTCAGCCACAAAAAAAAGGGCCAGAAGCTTAGGGTTAGATGTGTAGCTGGTTGTCCCTTTAAGCTTTATGATAGTTGGGATACTAGAAGGGCTTGCTTTGTAGTTAAGAGTGTTGATCCAAAGCACACTTGTCAGAGAACCATGTAGAGGAACACACAACTGAAGTCGTCATGGTTAGCTAAGCAATTACTTGAGGTTTTTAAGTCAAGACCTCACTGGGCAGCAGCTGAGATAATCGAGACAGTGAGGAGAGCCTACAAAGTGCTAATCACTAGAGGAGTTGCTTACTAAGTGAAGTACTATGCTCACAGGATGCTACATGGTTCAATGAAGGAGCATTATAGCAAAGTAGGGGCATACTTAGCAGCACTTCAAGAAGCAAACCCACAAAGTGTCCTCACTTTGTACACTACCCCTTCTTTGAGGTCTTCTAATCCACCTATATTTCAGAGACTGTTTGTATGTTTTGATGCCTTGAAAGAAGGTTGGATGAGTGGATGCAGAAAAGTGTTGTGCGTAGATGCATGCTTCTTAAAAACATTCTTGGGTGGCCAATTGATTAGTGCAGTAGGGAGGGATGGAAATGAGCAAATGTTTCCATTAGCTTGGGCGGTGGTCGAAGGTGAAAACAACGAGAGCTACGAGTGGTTCTTTAAGGAATTGAAGAAATGTGTGGGAGACACAAATGGTGAAGGATGGACACTTATTTCTGACGAGCATCCGGTATGTTTCGAAACAGTTTTTTTTGTTCTTATTTTTGATTATATACATTTTTATTCTTATCCATTATATACATTGAAACTGACAATAAGTCCTTATGTTAATATGAATGTTAATAACTCCTTATGTTAATATCCATTTGACACAAATCATAGTACTTGTTCCTTCACAAGCCTGCCATAACATCTGTTCTGTTTTTGGTTGGTTTTTAGCTCAATCTTGTTTTATGAATATGAATGTCATGTGAATTCTGCGTGTTCCATCTCTAAAACATCAATGTTTACATGAAATTCTGCTTCCTCTCTTCACTGTTGGTCTATTACACCCTCTATTCTTATATACGTTGAAACTGTTTTGAAACTATTTCTGTTCTTGTGTTAATATTTTTTCTGTTTTTATGTTTTGAAGCAGCTTTGTATATGAAAACTGATGTAATATTTTTATGTTGTGGAGCATACTAACCATGGTAGCTCAAGAGTTTCCAATGGCTGAGCACAGACATTGTGCTAGACACATATTTGCCCACTGGCACAAAAGCTATAAAGGCGATGACATGAAGCTTATGTTCGGGAGTTGCGTCAATGCTTACAACTCAGCTGATTTCAAGGATGCCATTAACTCAATGAAGGAGGAAGATCCAATGGCTGCTGAGGCATTCTTAGCTTGCAAGCCAGAGGTGTTTTGCAAGTCCTCCATCAAGACAAGCACGACTACGGACGTAGTTGTGAATAACATGGCAGAGACTTTCAACGCATACATCATTATTAAAGCACGGTCAAAACATCTGATTTATATGCTTGAGGACATTAGGATGGCATTAATGCAGAGAATGATGAAGAAGAGGACAGAAATGGAGAAGATGACATGTTTATTATGCCCAAGAGTTCAAGATAAGCTAGACAAGATCAAGGATGAAGCTGCTTTGTGTGACGCTTTGCCATCAACTGCCACTGAGTTTCAGGTAAGACAAGGGATAGACTACCTGACTGTTAGTTTAGGAGCAAGGACATGTACCTGCAGAAACTGGGACTTGACGGGTATACCTTGTTGTCATGCTACGACCGCTATATTCTATAATCATGCACACCCGGAGGACTATGTTTCTGATTGGTACAAGAGGGAGACTTACATTAGGACATACAGTGGGTCTATTAGGTCTCTTGCAGAGGCACTGGCCAAGTGTGGAACAACAACTGCACCCCCCTCCAATAAAAGCTGGACCTGGCAGGCCGAGGAAGAACAGAAGAAGGGACCCTTTTGAGGATCCAAAGCGGAGTGGCAAGCTTACAAAGCACGAGGTTGAAATGACTTGTTCCATTTGCAAGTTGAAAACTCACAACAAGAGAAGGTGTCCTGATAAAGACAGAGTTGTTCCACCACAACCAAAAAGGGGAAGAGGCAGACCAAGATTCCATACAACCGTAGAGGCTTCCACAAGTGCAGTACCTCCTATCTCCGACAATCATCATGATACAACCGCAGAAGAAGCAGGAGTTGGAAGGGGTGGCAGAGTCATAAGGTCTAGAAGAGGAGGAAGAACTGCTGCAAGAGGGGGGAGAACTGCTGCAAGAGGGCGGAGAACAGGTGCTACAAGAGGTGGTTTTGGAGGAAGATCCAGGCCACCAGTTGGAATGGGTGTGCTCTTTGATGATGCAGGAAATGCATTCACTAATCTGCCAGGAACTTCAGGGGGGCCAAGGTCCGTGAACGCGGAAGTATCAACTCAAGCTTCTAATAACCATGTTAATTAGTACTACTAAACTGTGTTGTTATATTTTGGCTTTCAAAAACTGCAGGAAATGCATTCACTAATCGATTTCGATGTAGTTTTAATTAGCACTCAAAAACTGTGTTTGTCGAATGTTAGGGCCGTATTTTGTTAGTGACAGTGGCAATCTTCAAGATGCTACTTTGTTGGTTGAATATTAAGGCTCCATTTTGTATTGACAATGGGAATGTCTAGAATGCAAAAGTTTATCCCAGTTTATCTAAATTTCGATTTCTAGTTCTTTTCGATCCATTTTCTTACTTCCGCCATTAATTACTTGAATGTTGTTTGTGATGATACACTGTAATGTAAAACTTCAAACATAGATTACTGGAAAACTTGTCCATAAACTGAACAATTACAAACCGATTACTGCTACAATTTGACGACCCAATTACTGCTGCAAACTGACCGCTGCTACATTACAATCGATGCTATTCAACGATGCTATTCCTTCCTAAACAACAAACATATTGCAAAAAAAATCCAAGAACCCAACAGCGCAACAATTGCTTTTTACTCTCTCTTCATATGCTTCTTCAAATCTGCCCTGAGATCCATAACCTCCATCTTCAATTCTTGTTTCTTCGTCTTCAATTCTTGTTTCTTCATCTTCAGTTTCATGACTTTTTCCCCCAACTCTGACTTTTTCAAATTACCAATTTCGCAACCACTTACTTGAGGGTGAGCATTTGATTCCACCAACAAGAAGTAGCTACACCCATTATGCTACAATGGTAAAGGATATTAGTTAAATTGATATCACTAAACTAATTGATAGCAATAATCGTAATTATTGAACTTACCGGCCATAAAGGACATCCATAAAATTTCTTCCCAACATTTTCTCCCTTCTTGATAGTCCTAATCACTGCCCGTAACTTGTGGTTGCAGAAAACTTCTTTCGAGCTCAATCCCAATGAACTCGAAGAACATGAAATTGATGAGTTATCCATGGATTTGGAGAAATGATGGTTTAGGAGAGAGAATTTGATTTAGGGCAATGAAGAAGATTTAGGGCAATGAAGATTAATAGCACGAAGAAGATGAAGATGGGAGTGTTAATTAATAGCATGGGACCCACAAAACCGACTTCAGCCGGTCATTTAAGAACCAATTTCATTCTCGTGTAAAATGACTCAAACTTGGTTTTATTCCCGTATTAATTGAAGTTGGTTTTATTGATGGAATACCACCCAAAGTTGGTGTTATTCCTGTTAAATAACCATAAAATAAATATGTAGATTAAAATAACATTGGATGGGTATACCATTAAGAATTTGCCAATATTTAACCTATTGATAGTATATGTTAGAATTAGTTTAACATATTAGTTTTTATTTGTGTTTTGGCCTTGTACAGTGTGGGCTCGATAAGTTAGGTTTATTGTATTAGTCTCTGTATATATATACACGTTTTGTGAGGTTGTAACATACAACTTAATTTAATTTAATGAGATTAACCTCAAAAGGCATCCAAAGTCACTTTATGATGGAAAATAAATTATCATTATTCTAAATAAAATGACATTCATAACCATACTAATAAATTGGTGTCAATACGCTACTTAATGGGAGATACCCTTACTATGCAACGATAGTCAACATATTGTCTTTGCATTATTTCTAACAATCCCCCACTAATGCAAATGACAAACCGGAAACAAAAATTCTGAGCATATAAAAAGGTTGACACTTAAACGTTAATATCTTTCGATTTGAATTAACGTATTAGTGAAATGAGTCAACAACTTACTTACAACAAGAGAATATCTTTCGATTTGAATTCCTTATTGAACTTCGGTTGAATTATCCTCACAACACATATCATACCTTAAGTTCCACACGAGTTCCGCAATACGATTCATCAAATTTATGGCCAAATGAACCTTGGGATTTTGATGAGTGCTCTAGAAAGATAACTCAATCTCTCATAGAAGGAGGCCAACCCTTCACACTCACTTAGGTGATTCTATCAAGGATATCTCCACATAACCCACTCACTTATGAGCTATAGAATCATTAAGAGCTCTAAAGCTCAACCTCTCAATACTACGTATGGTGAATCCATCAAGTCCTTCACAATAGGACCACCCAAACATAGGGATATAGATTCATTAAGAGAAATATCTCAACCTCTATCATTACGGTGATCTCATCAAGTCCGTCTCACAAGGACCACCCAAATTTGGGCTATAAGACCATTAAGAGCTATATGCTTAACCTCTATCATTCCGGTGATCTCATCAAGTCCGTCTCACAAGGACCAACCAAATTTGGGATATAAGACCATTAAGAACTATATGCTCAACCTTTCAAATACACCAAATTATATTTGATGATTTCAACTCCCTCAAATCTGCATAATACATGTGTGTAATTCACTACACATCATTTTTAGCAATATGAAGCTGAAATCAGCATCAAACATTGCATAGCAATTGATGCCCCCACAATTATGCAATAAATATTAAGCTCACAATCACCATACATTACTCCGGTAAGGTTAATGAGCAAAATAATACGCATACATAATACATAAAATTATAACAGTCTTCTCAATAGACTTATAATAAAATTATTATAAAGATTAAAGTTTATTCATGATCATTGTGCATCTCACCTTGTAATCCAACATCTATATAAATATCCAACATGTTGCAATTCTTAATATTATTGCACCATATACATCATCATTCTTATATTAGAGAACAATAATCTCGATGATTGTTTCACTTATATTTTCTTTTTGCAAATCCCCAAATTAAAATATATATCCTTTACTTACATAAATTCAATCATCATAATCTCATATAGTGTGGTGTAAGCCAAGTGTACAACATAAATAAATGGACCTTACGCAACCATTATTTATTGACTTAGTCAACAAATTACAACTCTTACATTTGGTTCCATTATTCATGTATAAAACACGCTATCGATCAGCACTTTCCCCCATAATTAGAGATATACATACTCTTCACAAATTATAAGATATCAACTCAAAAATTGATTTATGAATAATTTTATCAAATAAGTTGAATGACTTCCCCCACATGTTGTCACACCACGAATTAGTGACAAACATAATCGTTCAAACAAAATATACAAAATATTCATTCATTAATCATCCCAACTTTTAGATATCAAATAATTAAGCCTGACAATTTATCTATTCCATAATCTATTTTTAGAGTAATTTCTCAAATAATTCATCCAATTATTTAATACATACTTGATCAAGATTATGCATGTCAATAAAAATAAAATATTTAACCCCCACATATAGCGTATCATACTCAAGTGAGCATTGATGCGTCTCTAGTGTGAAGTTAAATTCTCCTTCCAAATGTATCCAAAATAATTTACAAGACAAGTACACACGTGTCTTTTCAAAACATTAATAAGGATACGAAAAATCACACTAATATATATTCTCAGCATATATTATACATATTCAATTTTTTCAAGCAAAACATACATAATGTTTTTAAATTGATTAATGAATAATATTCAATATCATATATATTAAGTGCATAGAATAAATTTATAACGGCTATATAATAAATTTATAAAGGCTATATAATAAATCCAAATATTGCTCTCATTACTCATAAGAGCATATAATCTCCACATGGTATCTCCCAAGACAACATAATTTGCACAAAATCATTAATAATTAATTATTACTCCACTAATAATCACATTAATTATTGTTATTGTAGGCATAAAATATTCTCCATTAACACAGAAAAACATTCACCTTTTAGTTGTATACTAATACAAACATGTGTGCAAATTCATCATCCATCATGAAATATTGAGACTAAAACATATGTTCTGAAACAACATTAACATTCTACTCTTATCAGATAATTTATCTTTCAATCAATGACGATAAATGATACTCATCTACCAAACATAATTATTTTATCATCATGAATCGCAAGAAGACAAGAACTAAACTCATAGATATCATACCTCATTCTCAAGGATGAATATTGATAATAAAATAAGATAATATCATCCACTCATAAACCTTCAAAAACATTCAGCATACTACCACGACATTGTGTCCCATTCTCTCAAAGGTAAATGGCAGAATCAGCTCACGACTTCAACTAAAGAGTTGTAGCCCTTTTTCTTAGCTTTCCAAAGCCATATTACAAGTCCCAATCGGAGGTCTAGAGACGGAGTTATTGCCATAATACCGAACTGTTGTCTCACCCTCAACGAGATGAATCTTACCAACGAAACAAGATAGTCAATTGAAACAATTCCAATGACTAGTGATGAACACAATCACAATGATAGTGACATAAGTTCGTTTCTCAATTGTTGGAAATATAGGGTCACTATAGGGGCGATATATAACTAGAGAATATGCGTTGTTGTGTCGTGGTATGAAGGCCACTGAATGAGAAACGAAATCGCCCCGACTACGGTACAAATTGGAATGGGCGTCGTCCCCCAAGGTCATCAAAGAGATTTGGATGATGAAATTTGATGTCTATCCTCATATGTCCTATCATGCTCATACTTATATAATAAGTGTCACATGAGATTAACCTCAAAAGGCATCCAAAGTCACTTTATGATGGAAAATAAATTATCATTATTCTAAATATAATGACATTCATAATCATACTAATAAATTGGTGTCAATACGCTACTTAATGAGAGATACCCTTACTATGCAACAGTAGTCAACATATTGTCTTTGTATTATTTCTAACAATTTTCACACTCATTTTTCAAACGAAGGATTGTCGGTCTGATGATCGATGCAAGTAAGTATTCACACTCATTAAATATATTTTTCAATGCTGTGTGATACCCGTGACATGTAACGGGTTTGTGAATTTTTTTTTATAGTGATTAAAAGTTAGTAATACTGAAACATATCCGATGTAGATCGGTAGTCACAACACAAATGTTATTACCGACATTTGATAAAAAGATTTATGTATAAACGAAGGTGTTTACCTTGCAACATATTGATGTTAAGTTACGTATTTGTAGTTTAAGTTACGTATTTGTAGTTACACCCGTGACACGTCACAGATTTATGAAAGAATCTTCTTATAATAGAATATTGGTAAGAACATACTCCGTAACATTGAAAGTGTAGTTTGGTAATGATAATACGAATGTTACTTGCAGCACTACATTTCAAATTCATAAAACAACGAAGGTCTTTACCTTGTTACCTATTGATGATATAGGTTACGTATTTTGATGTTAGAGAACCCGTCTCAAAACATCGAAAAAACACAAAACCATAAAAATTGAGAGGCCAAAAAAATGAGGATATTTTGGGGTGGTTGTGGGACGAAGTGCTCATTGTAAAAGGAATTTGTAAGAAATGAATTGGAGATATTACAAGTTTACAAAAAATTACACATAGTACTTGCTATGTAGCATATAGAAAAACCTTACGAAGGTGAAGTGGCCAACCTGATATATCTCTTATAACCTGAGATCACAATTGAATTTATTAAAATTAATAGAATATCTATATTTATATACTCTCACCAATTTTTTATATTTGCCACATTTCAACAATTTACTTCTCATATATATTGAGGAAATGGGGTAAAACTTTTTAAAAAGGAGGGATTATTATATTTGGATTATTATTGACTCATATTTGATGGATGTAAACTATTTATCCGCCTAGGTTAAAACCGAATAATTAATTATGTACTTCCCTCAAGTCATAAATTCATAATTCGTACTAATTGCTCTATTTCATGAATATAAGTCAGCGTAGTTTATTGAAATGACATAATAATTTGTGGTGAAATAGTATTACGTATAAAAATAAAAGAAGGATTATATTTGATGTGAATTGGTTATAATGTAAAGTCGAACAAATTTATCATATAACAATTGTTCTCAACTGGTTCAAGTTGATATCAATTTGAATATCGCAAAATATATATATTTCGTACTTTACTCAAAATTATACTCATATTCGGTATTACTAACACCAAACCCAAACCAACCATACGCTTCTTTATCTCATACACCTGAATACATAACAAAAACGTTTTTCCCGTGTTTGTTTACGGAGTATTGTTTTTAAATTGAATACATGTTTTAAACGGATCGATCATTATAGGACACGGGTTAGGTTTTTTTCACACAAATCATCTTTCAACGGTTTGAGCACGACTCTCCGCTCTCACTTATTCACATTTTACAACCCTTCTCCTCTCTCCCTCAATCACCCGCCTGATAACCCACCACTTTGACTCACCCGTCTCTTGACATCTGTTGACATTGACGCAACCACCGACTAGACGACTACATCTCTGTCAATATTCTACCAAATTGAGATTACAATGCACTTTCAATTAATTTTTGGTTAATTATATTGTGATTATGAAGCATCTTTATTGTGATCTTGCTAAGATAATTTGTCATATACATCTTGCATTGTATTACAGAGTATTATTTTGGTAATGATATAGAATTTCAATGATTGAAGTTAACTTTGGGGGTTTGATTATTGTTGGAGTGAACCACGGTTTGATGTTAGAGTATCACACTCATTTATCAATAAGAAATAAATTGTAATTTTACCTCGACTGCCACCATATCTTTCAATTCGAGGTGTATAACTTGTAGCCGATTTAGGGTTTGTTTTGCTTCTATGCTCTATGCATCTGAATTATCCTTCTTGACAGTCACAATTACCATCCTGGTTATTTTCTTACCTTTTTCCCATCTACATTATGAATTTCTAGGATTTTTTTTCATTTAGATAGGTTTTGGGAATGGTTTATGGAGCTTATAGTGAAATTTTGATTGCCCATTAATAAGTTTTACTGTCTAAAGATTGCCTAAAGTGTCATCGACGATTGAATTAGCACGAAACCCGTTGATGCCGAATCGATCGTCACACGGTCCGTAAGGATTGATAACGACATCGTGACGCGGAGGGAGTTTATATTCGTTCTAGTTCGATTAATGACGATTTCACAAATTCCACTCTAAAATGCTTGATACCAGTTTCGTAACCGAGCGCCGTGCATAACGAGTTGTCGGGAAAACAAGTTAGTGTAAATTATTTAATATTTACATTTAGCTTAATTATTCCTTGATCCGAGTCATCAATTTACAAAATGGGTCATTTTGAAACAAACCTCTCGCCTGTTACAGAGGGCACTCGATCGAGTGCCTAAGGGCCACTCGATCGAGTGACCCTCTCAAAAATGGGCACGAGATCTCCACGAAGGGTACTCAATCGAGTCCCCTCAATGACTCGATCGAGTGACCCCTGTAGGCCACTAACATGAGCCTAAAGGTGATACAAAGTCTCGTTAAGCCATGTTTACGTTTAAGTCGACATGTGCTAATTCAATCACGTGCTCCCCTCTTCAAAACCCATACATTACACTCTATTATATTTTGTTACTTTTACGACTTTGAGCAATGTCTTGTACGACTAGTCCTACATCGACGACTCCTTAGTCGTATTCGATGTGCGATTAGTCTAGATATCAATATCCGCTATGATAAGTCGGGACAAAACTCTAAGGACAGGGATCAAGCTAGCATTACATTCCGGTCTCATACGCGAATGCGTATTAAAGCCTTCGTCCTCCGATCAATATACAATGTAATGTGTTCTTGATCGAAGTTTCTCCAATCGTTCGATTTACGGTTTCAATTTATGTCGTCTATTAGTCCGTTTATAGTCCATATTTTCCATTGCCAATCCGATTATTATGTATTTGCTTGTCGTATTGTGAATTCCGAGTTGTACTTCCGCCGGTGTAATTTATAATTTATTTACGAGCTTTATTTTTGATGTTTGCCATTTATCGCTTTTAAATGAACATCGCATGCTAAACAACTTCGACATATATCAAGATACATTAAATACCGTAGCAACACGTACTATATTTATGTACCGTAAAACAATGTTTGCATAACATTTCACTGAATTACTAGTGCGCGCATTAAAAAACCAATCGATATCTTAGTAGAGTCCGCTATGTGCGGGCGGGGTTGGGTGTGCTTTGTGGGCTTCCCAACACGTACCTTCACCCCTTACTCAGAACCATTCGTTTCTGAATGCCCGAAACCGTTGGCATACGAGAGTCATTCGATACAGGATATCCGATAACTCGGCGTCGGTATCGTAATGTAAAGGGACAAACTCAACAAGCTCTAATACTAAAGTGGGCCATGCTTCGTGGACGATATGCTCAAGTATAGAGTGAGTTCGAACGGGTCCGAACTCTCACAATGTTTGGTGGGGACTCCTATTTCGATTTAAATTTCGACCCGAGAACCATCTAATCACGAGGACATACCGCCGCTCAAACCCGCGCGTGGCCGCGTCGGGGTGGACCTATGTTATGTCCACAAATATAGTGCGAGATGATGGAACACATACAAAATATTTGATGCAAAAAATCTAAATGGTTATAGTCTTATAAAGTAAAAGATATAGATAAACTCAATGCTCACACATGAGTTGTGACGTATTAATATTGCTCACAGACACTAGACACACTAGACTTGCTACTTTGATGAACATCATTTTCTTTATCCAAGTAACTAATGTAGGTACTAGACCTGTCAAACGGGTCGGCTCACGGGTCGGGTTATACAAGTCACGGGTCGAGTTATTGTCAAAATGCGGGCCAGAAATAGTTTAGAACGCCTTATTTTTTTTTACCGCTTTTAGGTAAAATAATTTATTTTGAATATTAAATTATCATCATCATCATCATATTTATATATAAAGTTAAAAGGTTTCTTTAAACATTTAATTTTTTACGACGTGACATGCATTAATGAGTTTTTTTAATTTTTTATTTGTATTTTATTAAAATTTAATCTTATTAAATTTTGAATTGTTTTATTACATATGTGTGACATTTTCATTTTTTTTTAATTAAGTTTATATTCGATCACATTATTAAGTATCACAAACTTTTTGTTTATTCCATATTTAATAATTTGTTATAATAAATAATTCAATTTACTATCATTATATTGTTATTTTTCAAAATCGTTACACCCATCTATTACAAGCAACTATTAAAAATAGTACTTCGTAAATAGTTTAACTCCTTTTTTTAAAAAAAGAATTTCCATTTCTTAGATTTTTTTTTTCTTTAACAAAATTAACATTTGTTTCCTATTTTATGCCTACTAAATTTAAACTTTATTACATTATAAATTTGTTATATGTTTAGCTATTTTACTTTAATCGCAAAAAAGATTTTGTTATTCATTTAGTTTTCGCGCACATGGCGGATGCTTTCATGTTTTTTTAACAATTTCATGGTTTACATAAAAAATTATCTTTTAAGTTTTAAGTTTTAAAATTTCTTATTATATACTCCCTCCTATTCTGAGTATTCCTCCCACTTTCCTTTTTGAGCTTAGTTTGGTTTTCTTCCCACTTTTCTTTTTTGGAAATAATTTTAATCATTCTTTGTTTATCCTTCAATTCTTTATTCTTTTCCTCCACACCTAAACTCAACACCTTTTCACTTTATACCCCATCTTTTACACTTCATACCCCACTTTCTATTCATCTCTCTTAGTTTATCTCCACCCTTTATTATTATTTTACACCCTCCTTGGTTCCCCCCCCCCCCCAAAAAAAAAAAAAAATTGGGGAGGAATACTCTGAATAGGAGGGAGTATGTGTTGTAAAATTTTATTTTCATTACCTTCATATATAATTATTCACATGATTAAGGATCACAACAAATTTACATTATTTATAATTTATATTTACTAATTGGTCTATATAATATATTCAAAAGACAACTTAAAACATTAAATTTTATTCCACATGTCAAAGTTCTTTTTAAAGACAATGGAAAAAAACTTAATATTTCACTTAAAGCATAAATTTATTGTTATTAATAAAAATTAATGATTTTTGAAAAAAAAAAAAAAAAAACTTAACCATTTGGAGCTTACATCTATTCATCTACTTTTGCCTTAATAATAATAATAATAATAATAATAATAATAATAATAATAATAATAATAATAATAATAATAATAATAAGCTGGATAGGGCTTTGCTTAATAGTCAATGGGCTACTGCTTTCCCAAATTCTAATGCTCAATATCTTCATGCAGGAGTCTCAGACCACTCGCCAGTCTTAATTAACATTGTGGTTGAGTGAAGGATTAAAATACGATTTAGTTTCCTAAATTGTTGGACAGGGCATCCCAAGTATAATGACACTGTCAACACAGCCTGGAACAAGCGAGTTTATGGAACTGCTGGGTTTCAGCTTTTTAGGAAGTTAAAAAATGTTAAACAGACCCTTAAGGAGATGCATAGGCAGAACTTCTCTAGCATCAGTAAGCAGATTACTGAATTGGATGCTGAAGTTGAGGAATGTCAAATGAAACTGCAGCATAACCCAATGAACATGAAATTGATTGCTGAAGAACGTAATAAAAAGGAGGAAAGCAAGAAGCTTAAACAGGCAGAAATAAGTATCTTAAAGCAGCGGGTAAAAATAGAGCATTTAGCCCTTGATGATGATTCTACTAACTACTTTTATACTAGACTAAAGGAACAAAGGCAGCAACAAGTGATAGGGGAAATTCAGGACTCCCACGGTAGACATAGGGCTGGTCTCAAGGAGGTGGCTCAAGGGTTTGTGGAGTACTATGAGGAGCTTTTAGGGACAGATGTTGCGACCCAACCCATTGATATCAATCTGAAGGGGCCTAAAGTCAAGAAATAAGACTGGGAAGCTCTAACTGCTTTGTCGACGGAGGAGGAAATACGACGAGCAGTTCACTCCATTGGGTCGGATAGAAGTCCAGGCCCAGATGGGTTCTCATCGGGGTTTTTTAAGGCATCATGGCAAACTGTCAGGATGGATTTTTGTGCTGCGGTACAAGAGTTCTTCCAAAAGGGTAAGATGCTAAAACAAGCGAATACGACCATAATTACCCTCATCCCGAAGAAGGAAATTTGTCAGTCAGTATTTGATTTCAGGCCAATATCATGTTGCTCTGTTTTGTATAAGACGATTAGTAAAATCTTAACAAGTAGCTTGCAATTGGTGATCCGTGAGATTGTATGTCTCGAGCAAGTTGCGTTTGTGCAGGATAGGAGTATCCATGACAACATATATCACTCTGACAATCCTTGATAAAGAGCTATGGGAGGAAATATCTTACGCCAAGATGTTTGATGAAGATGGATTTACGGAAGGCTTTCAACTCCATTCAACGGAGTTTTATTGATATCATCACTACTACAAATGAGCACTTGGGCCACGGCTGAATTCGTGGCAAAAGTGCTAAATTTTCGTGGCTAAAGTACTTTGCCACGGAAAGACCATCCGTGGCGCAAGTGGCTGTGGCAAACAAACAGCCACGGGAAAAAAGAAGCGTGACAAGTATTGATTTTATTGCCACGGAGTCTCCCGTGGCTAGAATTAATTTTTTCCCACGCATTATCCCGTGGCTAATACGTTTGCGGCGAAACATTTATTCCGGTGACAAAATATATAAAAAATTAAATAAATTAATAGCCGTAAAAATTCTCTACCCCTATAGTAGTCACATCTGGAATGGTTACTAGCTTTATAGCTGAGTCATTCAAATATTATTTAATTTCACCAGACGCATCGGAGAACCTTCCCAGTAGGTCACCCATCTTAACATTAATCTCACTCAAGCACGCTTAACTGTGGAGTTCTTATGACCAGCTACCAGAAATGAAATTGAACTTTATTGACATAATCATTGTTTTGAATTCTTTTAAAGTGATGTTTTTTTTCACATACTACATTTACTTTTTAGTAATTAATTTTTTTCCCCAATGATTTACATATATTGATTAAAAAATTATTATTCCGGAAAAAAAAAAGTGTTTCGAAGTTGAGATTCCGACTCATGATTTCAATAATTTATCGATATGTTTTTTTAGTTTCTATTTTCCACGTTCTTTTATTGCTAGTTCTTTCGATATGTTTTTTTCTTTTCGTTATCGGTCGTTATTTTATTTCATCAGATTTTTATCGTCATTGAGTCTTCTCTTGCCTACTTCAAGTTTTACCTGAATTTTATTTTTCATTAAGTAACTTTTATTTTAAATTCATTTTTTAAAATATCTTCCAAATAATATTACAGAACAGTTATTGAATTTAACAGTTGACGATAAATTAGTTTTGGATTTTCTCACTATTAGTTCCTAATTATTAGATTTTCTTATTTGTATTTGTTAATTATTTGATTTTCTCACTTATACCTCTCTTTTTTTTAAAAATTATTTTGACTTGTTATTGAACTTAGGCACGACTTTCTAATACATTAATCTTTCTTCCAAACCAAACAACTTGAAAGACAATTAATTTACAAAAATAATTTTGTTTTCGCAGTCAAAGTTAATTCCATACAAAAATATAAACCGATTAGAATTCTTAAATACGAGTTTAATAAAGCGATTTTTTTCACACTGAAAATATTGTAAGAAAATCAATAATTTGGAAAAAAAATCATGCTCAGTCACTTTCTTTTTAAATTTTTTTGTCTTAACAAGAAGTGTATTACATGTGGAAAAATTAATTAAGCGGTAAAAATGAAAGAGTCTTAAATAATATTAGACGTCTCAATGATGGATGATCAATCACGTACTTATTTTACTTGATATGTTATGTACGCCGCATTTTAGCTAAGCTAGCATATATTACACTATGTAAATGTTAGTTGTCTTTCAAAAGTCATACTTAAGATTATAGAATTTTAATAAAACCTATTGTAAAATTAAGAGAAATCAAGTACTTCGAAAATGATGATAGTAAAAAATCAACAAATTAGACAACTAAAGTTTTCTTGTATTTAATTTTACAAAAAATCAATTTTTTTTCTTAAAACTAACTAAAATAATACCAATTTTTTTTATTAATAAGATATTTTGAAATTTTTATTTTTTTTTTCATATTATCTTTAACTTTGAATTTTAATAAATGTTTTAAGATCAATATTTGACACTCGGCTTAACTTGAAAGTTATTTGATTAAAGTTTGGAGAACCATTAGCCATATGCGTTTATTGTATCTGTGGCTAAAAAATAATTTCGCCACGGAAGTTAATTATGTCGTGGCTAAATAATATTTGCCACTGAACAAATTCGTGGCTAAATATATTTTTGCCACGGGTGTGACATCTTTCGTGGCAAGACTGATTATTGGCCACGACTTTAATAAAATTCGTGGCGGAAGTGAATATTTGCCACGGGAAAAAATGTTCCCGTGGCATATTTTTTTTCCCAAGTAGTGAATCAAATTTTTCCCGTGGCTAGGTAAAATTTAGCCACAAATAACAAACTCCCGTGGCATGCATAATTCATGGCGCAAGTGTCAATTTGTTGTAGTGCATGCTGCTGGAATTCAATTTTCCGCCAAAGCTAATTTCATGGATAAAAGGTTGCATCCAAGGGTCATGGTTTTCCATCAAGGTAAATGGTTCTACACACGGCTTCTTTAAGGGAAAGAGCGGAGTAAGGCAAGGGGATTCACTATCTCCCTACCTCTTTGTTCTTAGTATGGAAGTCTTATCCAGGCACCTTAGGGATATGATAGGGAAGCCTCGGGTCTCTTATCATCCTAAATGTAAGGGGGTTAACCTCAATCACCTAGTGTTTGCAGATGACCTTATGATTTTTACTCGAGGTGGTGTGCCTTCGGTTGTTGCTGCTCTTGAAGAGTTGGACAGGTTTGCAAAGGAGTCCGGACTGCAAGCAAATAGAGAGAAGACGGACATATATTTTGGCGGAGTTCACATGGAAATACGAGAGAAGATCTTACAGGTCACAGGTTTCAAACAGGGAAGCTTCCCTTGTAGATATTTAGGATTGCCCCTAAACGATGTCAATAACCGACTAATACATTATAATGGCTTAATAAGCAAAGTACAGAAGGTCCTGAGTCATTGGTCATCAGGTAGCCTAACGTATGCAGGCCGGGTGCAGACAATTCAGTCCATCCATTTTGGAATACTGAACTACTGGTGTTCGAATGCTTTACTGCCAGGAAACTTCAGAGATAAGCTAATCGAATTGTGCATGAGTTACTTCTGGAATGGAGGAAGTGACGGGTGAGGGGTCTATTACAAAGGTTGGGAGAGCATTTGCGGACCTTGAGTAGAGGGGGGCTTTAATATCAAGGATCTCGCAGCCTAGAATAAGGCCTTGATAGGTCACTGGATTTGGAAGCTCCTCAATGGAAAATGGGGGATTTGAAGTAAATGGGTTCAATACTATGTATTGGGCAGCAAGACTATTTAGGAGATCAAATAGAAGACCGATATACATCGGCGTTCAACAGTATAATCAAGGTTCGGGATGAAATAAAAGAGAAAGAAGGTAGTATAGAGGCAGCAGAAGCTTGGATCCAGAGTTGGCAGGAGCACCGTAAGTACGATTTCAGCAAATCGTATGAATGGTTTAGAAAGAAACATGACAAACGTAGCTGGCTGAGGCTTCTTTAAGAGCCATTTATAGTTCCCAAACATGGAATTATTGCATCAATGGCATGTCAGGGTAAGCTAGCAACCGTGGATAAAATGCAGACTAAGGGCATATCTATTCCAAATAGATGTATCCTTTGCAAGGAAGACAATGAGACTCATGCGCATTTGTTTTTCAAGTGCAAGTATGCGCAGGAAATATGGCAGCGCTTAAAGGAATGGATAGTAATAAAAGGGAGAACAAATGACTTAAAAATAGAATTATGGTGGTGTGCAGCAAGGAGAAGGAGGAAGCACTGGCAACATATGTGGTATGGCAATACACTCATAGCAACTGTTTATCACATTTGGATTGAGCGCAATATGAGAATTTTCACAAATAATGATCGGCCTTGTAAAGGATTAGTTATCCAAGTCAAATTTGAGGTTTTTACTAGACTAAGAAGTAGAGATGTTGACCTTAATACTTGTATTTTGCATTGAGTGTAGCTTGTTACACTCTAGGGGTTAGATGTTTGTAAGACTAGTCACTTCTTTACCCTTTATGGATGAATAAGAGTCATAACTTTTCTTGCAAAATAATAATAATAATAATAATAATAATAATAATAATAATAATAATAATAATAATCATAACCTGGTTCGCGACACCCTTTTGGATATCTGCTTCCGATCTGGTATTTCGGCCGGTAAAGAGGTGGATGTCGGTTTGATTGATGGGCATGACAAGCCCCTTCGCCCGGCGGATTTGCTTCTGTATTCCTGGGATAGGGGGCGCGATGTGTGTGTTGATCTGACAGGGTCGTCTCCATTGACTCAGTCCGCGATGTCTGATTTTCTGCCTGGTCGTGCGGTCGCTGACGCTGCTCAGCACAAGTGCGCCAAGTATGGAGATTTATGCACCAAGTCTGGGTATGGGTTTCTTCCTTTCTCTTTCTCTTCCCTAGGGGAGCTCGACGCGGAGGCCGCTGCATTACTCAAGCGGGTTCAGAAATTCTCTATCTCTCAGGACGCGGGAGCTCGCGCAGCTGCATTTATTTTTACTCGTCTTAGTTTTTCTATTGCTAAGGGAGTGGGTGCCCAGATAGTATCTCGGCTACCCACTAACTTCTTGTAATTTGTTTTGTTATTAATGCAAGCTCCGTTTAATAATAATAATAATAATAATAATAATAATAATAATAATAATAATAATAATAATAATAATAATAATAATAATAATAATAATAACTTTTTTTGTGGTTAACACTAAATTGAGATCAAATCATACCAATCTGAAATTATGAGGATTATAGATCATTTAGATGCTTGATGTATTTTTCGAGTGGTAGTTTTTTGCACAAACTTGTAATTTCACTTCTAATTGGAATGAAATGATACTTTTTCTGCAAAAATAAATAAATAATAATAATAATAATTATTATTATTATTATTATTATTATTATTATTATTACATGCAATGTGGAAGGAACGAAACAAACGGTTGTTTACAAGTAAGAAAGCTGCTATAGAGACTATTTTTGAGCAAGTCAAATTTGTAGTTCATACTAGATTTCTTTGTAAGAAAGATAATCCTAAATTTCATAGGATTTTAGAGTTTTTATCTACAAACTAAAATGTAAATAGTGTGATAGTCTTTTTGCATCTTGTAATTTCATTCTCAATGAAATGAAATGATAACTTTTTGCAAAATAAAATAAAATAATAACAACAACAACAACAACAACAACAACAACAACAACAACAACAACAACAACAACAACAACAACAACAATAATAATAATAATAATAATTATATTATATATTATGAAGAACTTCATTATCATCAATATATAACTAAAAGATCAGTGTAATGGAGAGTTGGAAAAAAAGAAACTATTTGTATTTTGAGATTTCTTATTCACATTTCATTCGTTCTATTTTATAAATATTCTCTTCAGTTTTGTAATTGTTCTTCGTGGAATCTAATTTAAGTACTAATTTTATCTTTTTGCATTTGTTTTTGTTTAATGAACTTATGCGAAGCCAATAATCAAGTCTAGAATTTCTCATTTTTCAGGTATAATAATTTTATTTTAATTGATTTTTATATTGATCATTTTATAAATACATTTCAAGTTAACTTTAAATCTCATAGATTTTGTGTTCATAAGAGTGTACGTTTATTTATATTAAAGTTGAAGAAATTTACAAAATATGATTGAGAAGAAGTTGCAAATTTAAGTGTTAATCAATATATCATGTTAAGGATTACAATTATTTGGGTAATGTATTTAATATTTTAAACCAAAGCTAAATCAACAATAAAAAAAATAGTAAGGAAATGATAAATAAAACTCAATATTTCAGTTAAGCATAATGTAATATTCATAAGAAAACGTAATAGTTTTCTAAAAAAATTAATAGTTTGGTTGTTTCGCCATTTAATCCACTTTTGTCGTAATGATAATCAATCAAATTTAATATGAATAATTAGATTATTTAGTATTAAGAACTTCATACTGAACTAGCTAATTTATATATTTTATTGCTTTACTATTAATTTTTTTATTACATGCTTTATTATACACTTCCTCCATTTTTTTTATATCTTCTCATCTTAATATAATACTCCACTTATATATTGAAGGGATGGAAAGATATAAAAAAATGGAGGAAGTATTTTATTTTTGGATCTATGAAATACAGCTAAAAGGTTTTTTCCCCCGTAAAATCTTTTTACCGAGTGACTTCCGCCTCTTCCATTAAAACATTAAAAACATTAATTAGAACATTTCATTTGCTTTTGTATTAAAAAACGTATTATTAAATTTTTTATTAGATTAATTTATATTATATATATATTATTATTATTATTATTATTATTATTATTATTATTATTATTATTATTATTATTATTATTATTATTATTATTATTATTATTATTATTATTATTAAAAGCTTTTTTATGCATTTAATTTTTTTTTTGCCACGTGGCAGATGGTTTAATTTTACTTTTTTTTACTATTTTTTTACTTAAATTTATTCTGTTAAATTTTAATTTTTTTATTATAAATATTTATTGTTATTGATGAAAATAAATAATTTATGAAAAAAAGATAACTTAATCATTTGGAGGTTACATCTTTTCATCTACTTTTGTCTTAACAATCAAATTTTAATATTAAGACAAAGTTGCAAAGTGTTAATCAAAGTAACATACTAAGGATGACAAGTATTTGAGTCTAATTAAGGGTAAATCATCAATAAAAAAAATTAGTAAGGAAATGACAAACACAACTTAATATTTCACTTAAGCATAACTTATTATTCTTAAGAAAGCTTAATAGTTTTCTAAAAAAAATTAAGAAATGACAAACATAACTTTTGTCGTAATGATCAGTCAAAGTTAATATGAATAATTATAATATTTAGCATTAAAAACTTAATATTAAAACTAAAAAAATAATAGAAGTATAAAATAATGAAGACATACAAATAATTGAGAATTTTGTTATACATTTCATTAGCTTTATTTTTTGCACATTTCCTTCAATTTTGTAAGATGTGGAGTATGAATTAACTACTGGCTTTATATGAATTTTGTAAGATCACCAATGACAATTTTTCTAGCTGAATTATTTGACAACACTTGGTCAGAAATATATTAACAATACAATAAAAAAAGTTGAAACAGATAATCCCGTGAATTTCACAGGCCACATACCTTGTTCTTTAATAAAAATTAAGTTTTGACTCTTGACTTACGAAAAACGGGTTGGGCGGGTGTTGTGTGCTAAATTTAGACCGTTTTTCCTCCCATTTAGACCCGTTTTTCCTCGTTTTGCGAGTCTTGAGTGCGATTATCGCCATATTTTGAGTATTTATCGCATTAGCGTCCCTCTTGTGCGTTTTACGTGTTTTTGGTAGTTTTTTTTATCATTTTGATAGGATTTGGCACCGAAATCACGATTGAGCTTTTACGAGCACAAGAGAAGGGAATACCGTCCAAAGAGCAAAGCACACAACTGAAAATTTAAAGCCATCCAATCAATCGACGAAGAATGAGACAAGAAAGAGGCCAGAAAAATGACCGGGCGAAATTTCACCCGGTGAGACACCACTGGGCAAAATTTCACCCGACGGTAAAAATGCCTCCCCGAAGATTTTCCGAGACTCCCCATCGGGCGAAACTGACCGAGCAAAATTTTGCCCACCGGGTGAAATTCCGCCCGATGGAGAGAAGAGTCGGAAACCGCGAAAAAAGAAGAGAATTTCACCCGGTGGGATTAGTCGTCATGACCGCAGGGCAAAGTTTCACCCCATGACGATGCTAAGGGTGATTGTCTCACTAATTGAGCAAAAAGTTGGATTTGAGTTTTAGGTTAAATACCCATTAAGGCTCTACTATATATATGTTTACCCTAGTTTGTTGCCCAAGTCATACCATATTACACCATTCTACCTTATTACACCATCCATTAGTAGAGTAGTAGTAGTAGTAGTAGTAGTATTCTAGTAGTAATTCTCCATAATTCTAGTAGTTTACATAGTAATTTAGTAGTAGATCTAATTAGTTTCCATCAACAATTTTCTAGTTTTACATTCAAGTTTGTAGAAGATTATTACTCCAAGTTTTATTTTGAAGATTTGTTGGGTTTATTGAAGAATTAAGTGACAAGTTCTTCATTTTCTTCATCAAAGATTCAATCTATATTTATGCAATCTTATTATTTTTTTCTAGATCTTCATAGTTGGTATATTTGCTCTCCACTCTCTAATCTCTAGTGTAGATTTATTTTATTGTTCTTTCATTATTGTCTTATTTAGATCGTCTTTATTTATGTTGTTTTAGATTGTTGTTTTTACGCTTAGTTTTGTTGATTGTTGTTTTGATCATCTTAGTGTTGTTAGTTTCTCTAGATTTCATTTATGTTGCTCTAGATTATACTCTAGTTTATTTTGTTAGATCTTATTTTCTTCCATAATTTAGTGGGTAATTGTTAGATCATAGTTTTCTTGTTATTTTGTTGTTAGTTCCTTAGATCTAGTTATTATGCATGTTGTAGTTATTTTCTCCTTAGTTAATGTTTTGTTGTTCTTCATTATGATTTGAGTAGATTTCTTGTTGGGGGGTTTAGCGATGAGGACTTGGATTATTTGAATATAGGGATGTTGGTGGGTTGCTTGCTTGTTGGTTTATCTTGTTTATGGTTGTTATGTCATTGTTGTTTTCGCCCGGCCAACTAGACCGACCTTGACTAATTTCTATCAATATGGGGAAACTCGTGGTAGAAATTACCATAGCTAGAGACTTACCCTTATTCGTCGCGAAAGCGGGTTTTTAGGTGAGTTAGGTGAAGAAACCGAAAGGTGGCATTCTCCTTTATCAATGTTGCAACAAAAACTCGATTCCGACCTTCTTAGACTCCAAGTACCGAATCCCGACTTCCCCCTAACACATTTTCCTAGATTGATCACCCCTAGCTATTTCTCTAGTTATTTCCCTAGTTTAGACTCGACCCTTAGAAAACCCTCATCTAGACATCGAACACACCACTTTAAACTTGATTGTCAACACACCGTTCCCTGTGGACCGACCTCGACTTACCACGATTACTTGTTTGTTTTTGTGTTATTCCGAGTCTATAAATATTGTTTGATCCCCCGTCTTTCGCTAAACGATCGATCCGATTGGGGGGCGATCAACGGGTAGAGTTTACAAGTCGGGTAAAATTTTGTCAGGTCGAATACTAACGTTACTATTTAGCACGAGATCACAACTTTAATCTCCCTACGTACAACTGTACAAGAGAGTAATACAGTAAAAGTGCGAGGTAATTTAAGTTGAGATTAAACACAAAATTATATTCAAATAAAAGGATAGTAATATATAATAATTAATTATATTGAACAAAATTGGAGTTTTAGTAAAATCTAGGCATAAGAATTGACTGGAATTTGGTTATTAGACTAAGAATTTGTAGTTTCTTTTTTCCAACGGATTAAACATGTCAGGTACAGTTATGACCTTAAATTAACGAGTCATTTAGGATTTGGATTAAAAAAACGGATTCATGACGATAAAAACAAGTGGTCTAGTCTGGTGGGGCGGATTTGCGGTTCGGGTCGAATTTAGAGCGAGATTGTTGGATACATACAAATATATTCGGTGCAGAAAGTCTAATGTTTAGCGAGTAAAAGACATAGATAAACTGAATGTTCGCATATGACATGTTGATATTGCCCACAAACACATGACTTGATATTTTGATGAGCATCATTTGTTTCACCCGAGTAACTAATGTTGGCACTAGATATGTCAGACGGGTCAGATAAAATACGGGTCTTGTATCAGATTATGATCAAAATACGGGACATAGAAAGTTTCGAACGCCGGATTAATTTTGCACTCGTGCATTGCACGGGCATCAAAACTAGCAACATATTATTAATTGGTTCATTAAATTTTATTTTATTAATTTTTCTATTAATTATATTGTTAATTGTTTCATCAAAAAAATTTCATTTGTTCTTATTTTTAATTTTTTTTTATTAATTAAATTATTAACTGTTTATCAAAACTTTTCATTTACCTTTATTATATTGAATTTTTAAAATTTTCATTACTTACGTTAAGAATTGCTCCGTACTTAATAAAAAAATCATTTGCCATTCTTAAAAAAATATCATCAGATAGTTTATCAAAATTTATTTTTATTAACATTTTTTTATGTAAATTATTAATTATTTCATTTAAACTTTCAATTGACTTTATAATTAAATTTTTTATTAATTGTTTCGTCAAATACTTTTCATTTGTCTTTGTTGTTAAAATTTTCTAATTAAATTATTACATTAGTATTTAATTTTTTATTTATTGTTCTCCAAAATCCTTTTCATTTGCCTTTATTAAAAACATATTACTAAATAATTTATTAAATTTTGTATTAACTAGACTATTAAATGTTTCAACAAATACTTTTCTTTTTTTTTGGTGAAAATGTAAGGGTTATATTAATAATGAATTAAAGGATACATCAAGATCTTACCAAAACTTCACACATTACATCTTAACTCAACTGAGAATCTAATGAAACAAATTCTCAACTTCCCTGTACTTCTCCATTTTCAATAGAAACTTGTATCTAATACCCATTTCTAATTTGATCTTCTTCACCATATACTCAGGCCTATCAATCACCTTATCATGCTTCGCCGAATTTCGAGCTTGCCATACGTAGTACAACAACGATATCAGCGTACATCCAATGACCCTTTTAATCCTCTTTTGCACACTTAAATCTCTCCACCAATTCCAGGTGTTCACCACGGGAATGTCTTGCTGTAGCCACTCTGCTGCAAAATGAATGCATCTCATACTATATCTGCATTGAAAAAAAAAATGCTCCTGATCCTCCAAACTATCTGCACAAAGCCAACAATTCGGATTGACATTCAGCCCCCATTTCTGCAATCTCATGCTAGTTTGCAACCTGTGATGCATAGCGATCCAAGCAATAAAAGAGTGTTTAGCCTGAACCAGTTTATGCCACACTAGCTTACTCCAATCAGCCTTTGGCTTATCCTCTCTAATCCAATTTTATCCTTGCTTCACCGTATATTCGTTCCCTATTCTCCCCCACCAATCCGGCCTGCACATACCCTGGCGTAAAAATATCCTTAATTTTACAAATCCTCTTCCAAGACCAGCTCGAAGTTGGACTTATTTGAATTTGCTTCCAGTTCTCCCCTTTAAAAAATTTACATTAATCCACTTCACCCATAAATGGTCCTTTTTATTAGCAAGCCACAAAATGTACTTGGCAATTAAGGCCTGATTCCAAGCTTCAGCAGCCCTAATTCCTAGCCCCCCTTGCTGTTTATCATAACAAACAGAATCCCAACCAATCAACGGTGTAGAGATATAAGAATAATGGCCTTTCCATAAAAAAATTCTGCAAATCCCTTCTACTTGTTTAATAACAGTCTTAGGCAGCACGAAAACACGAGCCCAATAAGTGTGTAAGTTGTGTAGGACTGAATTAACTAGAGTCAGTCTACCACCATATGACAAATGCTTAGCCCCCAAAGCTCTAATTCTATCCACTATCTTTTCAGTTAGAATATGACAATCCTGAACTCCAAGCTTCTTATAAGAAATAGGAATACCCAAGTATTTAAAAGGTAGTTTACCCAAATTCATACCAGTTATCCTCAAAATACCAGCCACATCTCTTGTACCATTCATATAAATTTCAGATTTTCCTTTGTTCATACTTAGCCCAGTGCTACTGAGAAGGTCAGGATTGCTCTCATCAGCACTATAACTTAAGCTCTATTACCATAGGAAAATAGTAATAAATCATCAGCGAAACATAAGTGAGCAAGTGATAAGTGTCATTTGTAGTGCCTATTTCGGAGTGTTTTGGTCCCATTTTCCTTGTAGAATCGCTCCTTGGGAGCGGTTTAGGGGCTTCTTATGCTTCCTTTAGTTCGTTTCAGGTTCCCGAGACCAATTTGGAAGAGTTGGAGCGATTCCGACTCTATACATACACATTTTGGAGCCAACGGAGTGAAGGTACGATGACTCGATGCCTTGGAGTCGACCCCGAGACCTTGGGACCCAATCCCGAGCCTCCGAGACCCGATCCCGAGTCCCGAGAATCGACGAAAAGCCCATGAGAACCTAGGAGGGACCAAAAAGTTCATATTGGAGGCCTACAAGGCTCATCCCGTTCGGGATGAAGGAGCAATTGAAGGAGCTGCTGTCTGTGGCTCGTCCCGACCGGGAGCATCTCGTCTCGGCCGGGACCGAACCCATCCCGACCGGGACCACCTCGTCTCGGCCGGGACGGGGGTGCTGCAGCCCGCCTTCTATTCATTCTTTTCTTCTCCCTTCCATTTGTAACCCTATATATACTCTTCCCTTGTTATGTAAAGCGGATGCACTTCATAAGAGACTAAACCCTAGATAATTTTAGCATAGATTAACATAGATTAGTGTAGATTAGTCCTTAGTTTATCGTTAATCATAGATTAGTGCTTGTAATTTGGGAATTCTTCAAGATCTTCACCAAGCTTGACAAACTTGGATGTTTGTTTTGGGTTCTTCCATTTTGCAAGTTTCCTTCTTCTTTTCATCTTCTAGTATGGTATAATCTCTTTTCCTTCTTCTTAATCTTGTTTTTATCATTCAAGTTTGAATCTTAAGTTCTTGTTTATTGTTTTGTTCTTCATATTTGTTAGTTTCATTATGTATGTTTGGATTCTTGTGTTGATTCCTCTCATCCTTGTTAGTTGTAGTATGATTATGTTAGAGTAGTGTTCTTGCTAGGGTTAGTAGGGTGATTAGGGTGTTAATTGGATGATTAAGGGATTGTTGGAGATGTTGGTGGAAGATTTGGGTTTCCTCTTGTTTGGTGCACATCACATGTTTGTTGAATTGCTTGAAAGACTAAGTAGTTGAGAATGCTTGTTTTTCTTGTTTTTTCTCTTGTGGGTATTAGTTTGTTTGTGGGTTCGGTTCCCTCATTAAGATGCGAGAGCCCGGTGAGGACGACCCCTAGGTCGGTCTAAGTTGCGAGAGCCCGGATGCGACCTAGGCCTATAGCATGCTAGTACCCCGATTGTGTTGTGTATCGCCGAGTTGGGTTTTAGGTGGAACCTCTAGGTGGGTCTAAGTTGCGAGAGCCCGGGCATTACCTAGATTATCCTACTACCTCCTTCACTCTAGTTCTCCCTCGACCATTCCATTACCCCTTTAACCCCGACCTAATCTTAGCCCGTTCTCCTTTGTTTGTTTCCTTGTTTTAGACCTTAGATTAGTCCATAGCCATCCCCCTTAGACTAGCTCGTCTCGAACATAGTCCTAGACCGTAGCATACCCTAGTCCATCCTCCCGTCCCTGTGGATTCGACCCGACTTACCCTACCTACCCTAGTTAGGTTAGTTGGTTTTATTTGACGGTTGGGATTCACGACAAATCCCTCCCATCAAATTGGCGCCGTTGCCGGAGACGGCGTAGTTTAGACTTTTGTTTGCTTAGTTGTGGACTTTGTACTTGACTTTTGTGTTCTCTTCTCCTTGTGTATCACGGGACAACTATGGGGCGAATTACCAAAACCCACAACTTTACCAACCATATCAACCTCATCAACAATCTTATGAACCCTCTTCTTATGGTTACCAAGAAAGTTGTCAAGGATCATTCCAACATCCTAACAACTACCAAACACCCTCACATAACCCACAACCGCAAAATCCCAACTTTGAGACTTGTCAAATGATGGTTCAATTGCTTAAGAGTCAACAAGAGTCGATGACTCTATTGCAAAAGAATCAACAAGCGATGGTGGCTCAAATAATAGGGGTTAAAGAGGAGTTCAAGGCCCAAATAGAGGTGCAAGATGCTCGCATCAATGCACTCATGGCTCATATCACGATGTTAGCCGCTCGAACTCCGCAATATGTTGAGGAAGGTTCATTTGGGCATGAAAGTCGGGTATCTCAACCCAATCTTGAAGCTACAAATGAAGAAGAGGGGGTCGATCAAGAGACCATTGTCGAGTGTTGCTTAGGTGGTGAGGATAGGGGAAGAGTAGAGGAAGTTGAAGCTTCAAGGGTCAACAATGAGGAGGGAGTTGTGCAAGATTATCAAGATAGCTCTTGGGCAGCCAATGTATTGGCTATCAAGTTGGATTTGTTTGATTTCCTTCGTGAAGAGCCGGATGTTGACAATCCAAACCCGAGTGAAGAGATGACCCCTCTAGGCCATATTGACAAGGTGAGTGAAAAGGAGAGCAATACTTCGGAGAAAGAAGTAGATGCCTTGGAACTTGCCTTGTACGGGAAATTGGAGGATCCTAAAGCCTCCAATGAAGAAAACTTGATGCTTTCTCCTCCTCTACCGCACTCGATGTCTAGCCCTTTGTCTTGTGAGAAGGTTGGTGAAGAGGATCCTTGTCGGGCGGTGGAAAAGAGTTCCACTCTCGACCCCGTAGAAGAAGCGACACCCCTAGGGTGTGATCTCCCACATCATGACACCGAGCACGACTCTAGACCACTATACCTACCGGATGGTCATAAGAGTCGTAGCTATATTGGTTCCGAAGACCCGGAAGATCACGAGAGCCCCGAGCATAATGAAGATGATCGCTTCTTCCCTCCGACTTGGAAACTTTTGAGAGTGGCTAGGCTCAGCCATGTGAGCTTCAATGAAGACGTTGCTAAGGCATTTGACTTACTACTCCGAGCTCTTGATGGCTATGGAGGCGTTGTTGGTGAGAGTAATTAGTGTAAATATCTTTTCCCTTTTCTTTTGTGCTTGTATTTGTGTTTATGTTTGTTTGTATAGTTTGGTTTCTAGGATTTGTTAGCCTTTGTGGAACTCTTGTTCATTTGGATTTTTGATGAGCGATGTGAGGGAGGGAATTTGATGTTGTATTTGAGTTCATTGTGATAGGTGTGAAGGAAAGGTGATTCCTAGAGGAGAGTAGATAATGATAGAGCTTGGATCGTGAGAATGGAAGTCGGTTTTTGAAGCTTTGGTGAAGCTTTTGGGGTTTCGGAGGTCAAGAAGACCCATCTCGGGCGGGAAGGGAGCTTCCCGACCGGGACGAGTGTGTCATCCCGACCGGGAAGGAGCCGTCCCGATCGGGATGATGGTGTCATATTTCGAGATTTCTGGAGTGGCTTCCCGACCGGGAAGGAGGGTTCCCGATCTGGAAGGGTTTATCATCCCGATCGGGACCATCCATCCCGACCGGGATGGTCTCTTTTCTCTTCTTTTGGCCTCTTCTTTGACATTTGAGCCCACCCAACCATTGTATACCCCCACCCAACCTCCCTACCCATCCTTGCTCATGTCATATGACCGTTACACTTCATTTACATACCCTCACCTCATTTCTCTTCCCTTTACACCGAGTTTCACATCGAATCCTACCCCCCTCACACCATTACTACCTCAACCATGCGTTTTATCGAGAATGAAGCGGATTAGCAATGATGAAGACAAGCAAGTGCCTATATTGATCTACGAGACGATGGAGCGAGTGAGTTGCTATCCTATTGGTACGACAACTATCCTTTCTTTTCCGTCTTTTATTGCTTGTTTTCCTTTGTTTACTCCCCTTCCCTTATCATTTGTGTCATGGTGGCCTTCGAGGCCTTGGTATATGGTTGCTCCCGACTCTCGATGACGTGACTACATCGAGAGTCATTTCAAAATCCAAAATTTACAAGTTTTTCACCCCTTTTGTTGGATTTAGTCGGATTTAGGCGGAATCCGGGCTAGGTGACTTGATTACACCTAGCCCTCCCCTCCCATTTCCTTTTATTTCCTTCTTTTTATTTTTCTTCCCCCTTCCATATCTTTTCTTGTCACGGCCCATGGTGACTTGACTACACCCCGGCCGGACACCTTCTACCCTTTTCTTCACTTTATTTTTGATTTTTAGCTTTATTTTCGTAGTTTCTTTTCTTTTTCTTTTGTCTCTCCGCACACTACGATCGAGCTTGAGGACATGGCTCGATTTAAGTGTGGGGGAGCGATATTCTATCGTCGTTAGTTTTATTTTCTTAGTTTTTCGAAAAAATCTTAAAAACCCTAAAAATTTGAAAAATTTCACAAAAATCAAAAAGATTTTTCTTTTGTGTGTTTTCCTTTTGTGTCATTGTGTCGTATATTTGTTTTGTGTGCGTGTTTTGCCTCCCTTTTTCCTTATAGGTCGCTTAATCACCGCTAGCTTTGGAGAGCTTTCAAGACACCCGGTAACATCTTTTCAACCCTTTTTCCTCTTTGTTTCTTATGGAGTTTGGAGGAGATATGTGTGTGGTGTGCTCGGGTGGAGCTTTGTAAAGTTTGTGGATGATTGGTTGCTTGTTTGGAAGTTTGGGGTGGTGTTTGTTTTGTTTATGTGTTTGTTCTATTTTGTTTTGTGTTGTTATCTTTTGTCTGTTTTTCTTTCATTTTCGTCGTGTCTTTGTTTTGTGTTGTGTTGTGTGTTTTGTGCGTAAACCGTTTTCGAAAACCCGGTTTAGAGGCTAGTGTGTGAGTGTTTACTTTCCCTTCCTAGTTGTATAAATCGAGTCTTGGACTTTAGTCTAGTAGAATGACCTTTAATCAATGAATTTGTTGGTCCTTTACCTTGAGTCCACCTAGCTTACTAGGAATTTACTACGAGATTTGCACTTTTGACCATTATGACCACCCACGATGTGAAAAGACCTTGGTTACCGAGTCTCGTCCCTTAGGTGACCGTGTCTAGGGTTGTTTGATTAGTCCAAGTTCTCCACTGTTTTTTGGGTTTGAAGGGAAGGCGCCGTCCCGACTCACCCATTACCTTACCTCTTACACATACCCACACAAATAAAATGCAAATTGTTGATTCTCTCTTTCTTGAGTGTCGAGAAATGCCAAAAATGCCAAATCTTGCCAAAAAGGGCAAAGAAAAAAAAAAAGAAAAAAAAAATGAAAGAAATGAAGAAAAAGAAAAGGCACAAAAGCCAAAAAGAAAATAGAAAAGAAGAAAAAGAATGGCATGGCAAAACAAAGCGAAAATGCAAAAGAAAAGAGAAAATGCCAAAAGAAAACCCGTCTCACAAAAAGAAATCCCCACAAAAATAAGCCTTTTTCCGACTTTTTCCGTGAAGAGCCTACCAAAGGACCGAGTCCAGAGGAAGGATGATAGCGGCATTAGTCGGTCTTCCCTCTTTTTGCATGATTTTCCACCTTTTTACTTGGACTAGTTAGGCGGTCTTGGACACGGGACGACCCTCTTGGCTCACGCTAAAGGGGGTAGAGGTCTCACTTACCTACAGTGTTGACTAACACCGTGGTTCTTCACTTTTCCACTCCGCCGATCGTCCCGTAGTACGTTTTTAGAAAGTTAGGAGGACCTAGGTAAGTTACCAACGTTTTTATTGCTTGATCGTCATACTATTAGGGTTTAGTTCACCTTGGTTTGTATTGCTAGCTTTGGAACGTTGTCACTTACCTCGAGTCCTAAACCGGTGCTTCTTTCACCGCTTTTAGAGGGAAGCGGTATTTCTTTTGTTTTGGGTGCAACCATTTAAATGTTTGTTTGTGTGTTGGTTTGTTTGTGTGTTGGTTTGTTTGTGTGTTTTGTGTCCGGTTGCATCCGCGGTTTTGTCGCAAGACCCAACTTGCCTTGCGGAGTGCACTTGTCCTCTAAGTGCACTCGCGTGAGTTGAAGGGGCGTAGGGTGCGCTAATACCCTTTCGGATAGTATAGTAGTTAGTATGTGCTTACTCGAGGGCGAGTAAGGGTTAAGTGTGGGGGAGTTGATAAGTGTCATTTGTAGTGCCTATTTCGGAGTGTTTTGGTCCCATTTTCCTTGTAGAATCGCTCTTTGGGAGCGGTTTAGGGGCTTCTTATGCTTCCTTTAGTTCGTTTCAGGTTCCCGAGACCAATTTGGAAGAGTTGGAGCGATTCCGACTCTATACATACACATTTTGGAGCCAACGGAGTGAAGGAACGATGACTCGATGCCTTGGAGTCGACCCCGAGACCTTGGGACCCAATCCCGAGCCTCCGAGACCTGATCCCGCGTCCCGAGAATCGACGAGAAGGCCATGAGAACCTAGGAGGGACCAAAAAGTTCATATTGGAGGCCTACAAGGCTCATCCCGAACGGGTATGGCCTCATCCCGTTCGGGATGAAGGAGCAATTGAAGGAGCTGTTGTCTGTGGCTTGTCCTGACCGGGAGCATCTCGTCTCGGCCGGGACCGAACCCATCCCGACCGAGACCACCTCGTCTTGGCCGGGACAGGGGTGCTGCAGCCCGCCTTCTATTCTTTTCTTCTCCCTTCCATTTGCAACCCTATATATACTCTTCCCTTGTTATATAAAGCGGATGCACTTCATAAGAGACTAAACCCTAGATAATTTTAGCATAGATTAGCATAGATTAGTGTAGATTAGTCCTTAGTTTATCGTTAATCATAGAGTAGTGCTTGTAATTTGGGAATTCTTCAAGATCTTCACCAAGCTTGACAAACTTGGATGTTTGTTTTGGGTTCTTCCATTTATGCAAGTTTCCTTCTTCTTTTCATCTTCTAGTATGGTATAATCCCTTTTCCTTCTTCTTAATCTTTTTTTTATCATTCAAGTTTGAATCTTTAGTTCTTGTTTATTGTTTTGTTCTTCATATTTGTTAGTTTCATTATGTATGTTTGGATTCTTGTGTTGATTCCTCTCATCCTTGTTAGTTGTAGTATGATTATGTTAGAGTAGTGTTCTTGCTAGGGTTAGTAGGGTGATTAGGGTGTTAATTGGATGATTAAGGGATTGTTGGAGATGTTGGTGGAAGATTTGGGTTTCCTCTTGTTTGGTGCACATCACATGTTTGTTGAATTGCTTGAAAGACTAAGTAGTTGAGAATGCTTGTTTTTCTTGTTTTTTCTCTTGTGGGTATTAGTTTGTTTGTGGGTTCGGTTCCCTCATTAAGTTGCGAGAGCCCGGTGAGGACGACCCCTAGGTCGGTCTAAGTTGCGAGAGCCCGGATGCGACCTAGGTCTATAGCATGCTAGTACCCCGATTGTGTTGTGTATCGCCGAGTTGGGTTTTAGGTGGAACCTCTAGGTGGGTCTAAGTTGCGAGAGCCCGGGCATTACCTAGATTATCCTACTACCTCCTTCACTCTAGTTCTCCCTCGACCATTCCGTTACCCCTTTGACCCCGACCTAATCCTAGCCCGTTCTCCTTTGTTTGTTTCCTTGTTTTAGACCTTAGATTAGTCCATAGCCATCCCCCTTAGACTAGCTCGTCTCGAACATAGTCCTAGACTGTAGCATACCCTAGTCCATCCTCCCGTCCCTGTGGATTCGACCCGACTTACCCTAGCAACCCTAGTTAGGTTAGTTGGTTTTATTTGACGGTTGGGATTCACGACAAATCCCTTCCATCAGCAAGCTGCATTTTCTTACACATAGAGTGATACTTAAACTCCTCGAATTGCTGCACCTCCTTCAAAATCCGAGAAAGGTACTCCATACAAATTGCAAACAACAAGGGGGAGAGTGGATCCCCTTGTCTTAATCCTCTCTTCCCCTTAAAATGCCCAAATGTCAAACCATTTAGCACCAAGGAGAAGCTAGTAGATGTAACACAAGCCATAACCATAGAAACAAATCTACTAGGAAAATTTAGAGCCACCATCATTTCCTCAAGGAAAGACCACTCAATAGAATCATAAACTTTTATAAGGTCTATCTTCATCAAGCATCTTGGAGAGCATGTTTTCCTCCCATACAACCTAACCAAATCCTGACAGATTAAAATATTCTCCACAATCTCCCTCCCTTGAACAAACCCACTTTGATTCTGACTAATAATGTCAGGAAGGACCTTTCCCAATCTGGCGCTCATAATCTTTGTGATGTACTTGTATATTGTGTTGCAACAAGCAATTGGGCGAAACTGACTCACATCTTCAGGCATTGCACACTTAGGAATAAGGGTGAGAAGGGTATGATTTACCTGCCTAAGCAACTTCCCATTCCTAAAAAAATTCTGGACAACTTGTATAACACTATTACCAACTATACTCCAATAGTCCTTGTAGAACTGACTTGTGTAACCATCAGGTCCTGGGCTCTTGTCCCCAGGAATATCAAACATACATTGTCGAACTTCTGCTAAAACAGGCTTCATCAACTCTACTACCTGACTCTCACTGACCAATTTCCCTTTTCTAACAGTAGGAAAATGGACATGCCTGACCACCTTACTGGTACCAAGCAAATCAATATAAAAATTCTCAAACGCCTGGTTTATATCTTCAATTTTTGTGAGCATATTTCCTTGACCATCCTTGATGTTTATTATTTTATTAGTAGCCCTTCTCCTTCTAATGCAAGAATGAAAATAAGAGGTATTATCATCCCCTCCTCTACCCACTGGCATTTAGCCTTCTGTTTAAGAAAAGACTGCGCAACTTTTCTCAAAAACAAAACCTCTTTGGCCACACTTCTTTCCTGCTGCTGTACTTCGACATTCAACTGATCAATGTGCATCTGTTTTTGGATATTATCTAAAGCAATTAATCCAAGCTGATACACTTTTTCCACCTCAGAGAATCTACCTTTATTCAGCTTCTTATGTTCCCTTTTCGCCATTTTTAATTTCTGCACCAGCCGATACATATGAGTTCCATCCACCTTAACATCCCAAATCTCGTTTATAATGGTACCAAACCTTTCATCCAAAGCCCACATATTGAAGTACTTGAAACTCGCTTTCTGAACCCCCTCACTAGCCTCCAGCCTAATTAAACAAGGACAGTGATCGAACAATCCTTCAGGAAGAAAATGTCCACTAGAATTAGGGAACATATCCAGCCACTCAGCGTTATAAAAAACCCTATCGATCCTGCTAAACACTCTAATTCCTTCCTCACATTTATTATTCCACGTATAGAAAGAACCAGAGGTAGTCATTTCAGTCACTTCACTCTCCTGTACCCAGTTCTGAAATCTCCTTATTTCTGCCCATGACGTAGAAGCGCCTATCCTATCTACTTGCTGCAAAATATTGTTGAAGTCCCCCCAAATCACCTAGCCACCATTTATCCTACTCTTATACCCCTTCAAAATACTCCATAGAACATTACTCTCAGCTGGTTTGTTATAACCATAAACCACAGTTAAATAATACTGCTGCTTCCTAATTTTATCCTTCACCAGCACCAAAATAGTCTGAGCCGTACTCTCAATTACATCTATATCATAATTATGAGGCCTCCAAAGGATCCATATTCTACCCCCATTATGTTGTGAATTATTTGTAGTAATCGCCCAATCTCCACAAATATTATTCTTCACCTTTAGCCAGTTACTAGCCTTCACTCTAGTCTCTAACAGATTGAATAGCCCAACGTTATTCTTATTCAAGAACCATTTAATGTCCTTCTGTTTATTTAGGCTATTAAGGCCTCTAATATTCCAAAAGCCTATACTATCCATCATCAGGAGGCCTAGTATTACTCCCAACTCCACTCTCCTTGCCCTGAGATTTCAATAAAGCCTCCATAAAAGACAGTCCTCCAGGTGAAAATTTCCTTATACCCTCATCCTCTTTCCTGGTTGCCTTAGTTACCTTCTGAGGCGACATCAGTATGACATTCCCCTCATGAGTAACTAATCCATTATCATCTATCAAAAGAATGGGCGGTGTCTTAACCCTTTGTTCAACAACCTTGGGCCTCCATACCTTCTTCCCTGCTTTCTGCACCTTCTGATCTTTCCTGCATACCTCCTTAGTGTGGCCAATACCCCTGTATTTGATACATTCCACCGAAATCCAATCATATCCCACCATGACTGTATGAGATATCCCCTTAACATCCAGAAATTGAACCATCTTAGGAAACTGTTGGTTTCATTTACCCTTTTAATTAAATTTTGTATTATTTAATTAAATCATACATTACATGCATGTAAAAAAAGAATATAAAGTAATGAAAGGATGACAAAAAATATTTGCGAGTTTGTATTCACATTTCATTTTTTCAGCTTTTTTTATAAATGAATTTGTTGTTTCTCAACTTTAATTTTAATTCTAATTTTATCTTTTTCGTTTTTTTATCTAGAGATCTTATGCGAAACCAATCGTCAAGTTCGCAATTTCTTATGATTCAGGTATAATGTTATATCTTTATTTTTCTTTATGATGATGACGTTTATACAAAATTTTCTGTTGACTTTTTTTTCCAAAAGATTAGCTATTTATTCATCCATAATAAAGATAATTAAAGATAATTTTTTGTTGACTTTAAATCTCATGTTTTCTTATTTATAAGAGTAAAAAAAATTGATATTCAAAATGAAAATAATTTACAAAAATATGATTGGGAAAGAAATTGCAACATTTTGAATGTTAATTTTAAGTAACATATTATAACTCGAGTAATGCGTTTAACATTTGAGTCTTAAAGTATCAACGTTATTTAATATTTCAATTATCAAAACAATATAAAATCTAACTAAAGGATTTCCTTCCTCATTAATTTTTTTTGCTACGTGACGACATCATTATATGGTTTATTATATTTTTTATTAATTAAATTTTTTATATTCCAATTTACATGTATTTTTTTAAAAAGATTACACCATCTTATCTTTCAACTGTGATGATTTCAAACATAACTTCTTACGGTTATATATAATTTTGAAAATATTACTCCATTTTATTATTTATGAAATGTAAAATTTTTAGCACGCATCTTATTTATTTTTTACACTACATTTAAGGGTTTAAATTTTTAAATTTTAACAAAAAAAAAAACTCAGTAAGAATATTATAATTAAAATGAGAAAAATATTTTCATATATCATGAACTAAACAATACTACAAATTTTAAAATTTCATATAACATAAATAAAACCTAAGAACTAATAATATTTTTTATTAATTAGATTATTAATTGTTACATCAGAAACTTTTCATTTGTCTTTATTATTAAATTTTTTAAAATTAAATTAGGGTTTTTCTATGCGGTACCCTTGAATATTTTCACTTTTCTATATAGTACCCCTACCATTTTACTCCGTCTACGTGGTACCCTTGATTTTTGCTATAAAACATTTTTGGTACCCCTAACCTTTACTCTTACGTAATTGGTATCCTTAAACTTATTTCCCCGTCAAGTTTTGGCATTAAACTATCTTTTTTTTGTTCAAGATTAAAACTTAAACGTCATTTAACATACCTAATTAACGTGTAAATGAACTTAAACTAACATTCTTTTACGTTTTTGCAATTATACTCCAAACCTAAAAAGAGTATATTTTTGACGTTATATTGCCAAATCAATTGATAACACGTAATTTAAGCAAAAATAATTGTTAATTAATTAAGTTAAATGATATTGCTGAAGTCTTAATTTAATCTAAAATATAATCTAACGACAGAACTTGATGAAAAAAAACATTAAGAGGTACCAATTAAATTAATATTAGAGTTCGTCAAGGATATCATGTATACACATAAAAAGGATAGGGGTACCATGTAGAAAAGTGAAAAGTTCAGAGGCGCCATATAGGAAACACATTAAATTATTAATTGTTTCATCAGAGATTTTCATTTGTCTTTATTAAAAAAACATAAGCATTATTCATTAAATTATCAATTGTTTCATTTTATTTTTAATATTTATCAAAAACTTTTTATTTCTCTTTATCAAAAACTTTTCTAAACAAATAGGCATTATTAATTGTTTCATCTACAAAAATTTGGTACCCATTTTAATTGCAGGTAAATACATTAGACCAACGATACTTGATAGTTAATACCACCAGCTCGCGGTCAGAGCCAACAGACATGAGAACCGGCATCTACATCAATGGTTTAATTTCATCTCCACTTTCTATTGCCCGATGCAATAAATTTATGTACTATATAATATTAACAATGATCACTTCTATGTATTTCATATCTTCTAAAATTTATGCAATACTTGGTTGAGAATATATTAACATTACGATAAAAAATTGAAATAGATAAACCCGTGAATTTCACGGGATACATACCTAGTTAAAATAAATTATACTCCTGTAGAAACTAAAAATTTATTAAAGTGTCGAATAAATAAAATTAATTAATTATCTTGAGTTGATACGAAATTTTAGCTCAATTTAATTATTTTGCCTCGAGTAAATGAAATATGGGTCGATCCGGATTACAAATTAGCTTATTTGGATAATTTAACCTGAAAAGAAGACAAATTGGGCCAATGTCACTCATAAGCCATAAATGAGCCTGTGACTAAATACAAAAGTCCATCAAAGAAAATCCAAACTCTATAAATAAAGCCCTCCTCATTCATTTGAGGAGATTGAAAAATTTCTGAAGCAAAGGATTTAGAGAGAACAAGACACAAGTCACTACAAGCCTCTCCATCAAATCCATTGCAAGCAGTTATCAAGCACAATAATTCGCACCGTCTGCTCAGAAGACCAGCAATAAATTCAAACATTCAAGAGACATTCAACTCCAGGTGACCCTCTCAAGAACATCAAGCAAGACCGCACGCGAAGTAGTACAAGTCGGCTACGCACGCGTCCTTCACGTGTACCGCGTACACGTGTTTCCTAAACGGCGCATTAGAATTAGAGGATACATTAGAGATTGTACACACTTTTGATAAATATTAATAAAGTTTATTTGTTTCCTTATTTTGTATTTCAGTTAGCTGCGATACAAAATTTGTCGTTACAAATTTTGGTGAACACAACGTGAAATATATCTACCTCTCATCTCTACCGCTGAAGCAACCAAGACAACTTTGCGAGAAGATGTTTACCAACCAAAGCAACGCTTTCAACACCCCAATGAAAACCTACGCTAACACTCTCCAACAATCTCCTGGCGCTGTCGTGCAATACACTGGCATGGTCACCAGGGTGAAGGCGAAGAAGGTTGCCCTCGACGCCACTGCCGCCAACCTACGCGTCGCCCGCGTCCCTACTAAGCCACGTAAGATCTCTGCTGCCTCAATTGCTGCTGCCGCTGAAGCCATTATTGCAGCCTCTTCTCCTTCCCGCAAGAATGAAGTCTCCAAGAGCAACACCGCCTCCCCGCGCAAGCCTAGGGTGTCGGCAAGGAAGAAGGAAGCCGCCACTCCTATCAGCGCTTCGGTGATAATGGCTAGTGGTTCCAGTATTGAAGACCAATTCCTTAATCTGATCAAACTCGTTGAAAAAATGCAAAAAAAGAATGAAGAGAAGAACCATAAGATCGAAGATCTTTAAAAAGCGGTGATTGAGCTTCGCGAAAAGCCTGCTCCTAGTGTGCACGGCGGTGTAGACACCCACATTTTACCTGCTAGTGTCTATAGCAGTTCCTGACAAAACACCCGATGATGATCGGACGCAAACGTGCTTTAACGCGCTCGAATATGGGCTCGGAAAGTAATGTCTGGTATGCGCTTTTAGCGGAGTACAAATCTCACAAAACCGACCTCAAATCCAGGCCCAGTTGGTCGTTTCCAATAAAATGAGACTAATTTGGGTCAAAACCGTCTTTTGGCGACCGGGTCAAAACCCGGTCAAAGACGAATCCGACACAAAAAACAGCCAAGATCGCTTCTAGAAGCTAGTCCAACCACCAAATTCCATTCAAAGAACTCAACAAATCCTTCCCTATTTACACTCCCTCCTTTCCGACCCACTCGATCGAGTGGTTCACACCCACTCGGTCGAGTAAGGCCATGAACCGGACTCGAACCGGGCAGTCGATCGAGTGACCCTAAACCGGGGTATTTCTTCTATAAATACCCCGTCACCCTAAGCCATTTGACAACTCGTCCAACTTTTTCACTACCTTTTTACCTTCAAACCACACACATTTTCAGCCATAATTTCACCTTAAAACATTCATCATCTCGACATCCTCATACACACATACAACCCTAAAACCGAGAGCAAAACTCGTCAAATCCATCCCTACAAACCAAACTGACCATAACTCCCCTACGTATCTCGAAGCTCCCGTGTCTTTGCCACCATTTGACGAGCCCGTTTCCGAGAAGTAAAAGCATGTAGGTTGAGGGTGTAAAACTCAATCCCGACATTTCTCTTTTTCTCCCTTCTTCCTTTTATCGTTTTTTACATATATATTGTATATTATATACTATTATTATTATTATTATTATTATAATATTTTTTTTTATAAAAACCGAACTTTCATTAACACCAGAAGAAATTACAAGAAGTTAGAGGGGAGCCTAGATACTATCTGGGCCCCCACTCCCTTAGCTATCGCAAAACTAATTCTAGTGGAAATATGAACTGCGGCACGCGCTCCAGCATCCTGTGACATAGCGAACTTACGAATCCGCTGGAGCAGAGAAACAGCCTCCGTATCGAGCTCACCTAGAGAGGAGAAGGAGAAAGGGAGGAAACCATACCCAATGGCCGTGCAGCGTGCCTGATACTTGGCACACTTACGACGCACAGCATCAGCGACCACCCGTTCGGGCTCAGAAGAAGTCAAGCCGGACTGGGTCAAAGGAGAGGACCCAGTCAGATTGACACAAACATCCCGCCCCCTGTCCCACGAATAGAGCAGAAGGTCGGCAGGTTGTAGGGGCTTGTCGTTCTCGTCGTAGAGGCCAATCATCACCTCCTTGCCTGCAGAGATCCCCGTCCGAAAGCAAATATCCAACAGTGTGGCACGGACAAGCTTATGGCGATGTTTAATCCCCACAGTACCAGCGCACGAAACCGCGTGATCACCAAAAATATATTCTCTGAGGGCCCTGGAGCAGGAAGAGCAAGTCCCGGAAAGCGGAAACAAAGGGACTCCCAGGCGGTAACTAAGCACACTGCGATATGTCCGACCGTTCATGGTTTGCCCAAGCCCGGTAATAGGGACAGCCCTCAACCAGTCAGAAGAATGGTCCCCCTGCTGAGATCTCCACAGGGCAACCTGTCGAGGGGTCAAGGAGAAAACAGATTCCGCCGCTGAAGCAACCCTCGTGAAATATATATCTGCCAATTTCTTCATAAGTTTTGGGGCAGCGATCTCAGAGGGGTTACCCGAGAAGTCAGAACCGGTAGCCTCAACAAACCCACTCACGGCAGACTCAAAGGCAAATCCAGGAGAGGCGATCTCGGAGGGACGAAGCAGCATAGCTTGTAAATCGGCAGACTGGAGGCGAGAAGCAAGGAAGGCAAAGTGAAGGGCATCCGCGGCGGCAAAGACACCGAGCCCCCTTAGGGAAAAGGGGATGGTGGCCAGCCCGGTAATTATTATTATTATTATTATTATTATTATTATTATTATTATTATTATTATTATTATTATTATTATTATTCTTTTTTTAAATGGAGAATTTTATTGATGAATAAAAAAGCAGTTTACAAAAAATTGGTGGGTAGCCTAGATATAATCTGGCCCCCACCCCCTTAGCTATAGCAAATCTAAGTCTGGTAAAAATAAAAGGAGCAACGCGTGCTCCGGCATCCTGTGCTATCGAAATTTTTTGAATCCTCTTTAGTAAGATGATAGCATCCGCCTCCAATTCCCCAGTGAAGAAAAGGAAAAAGGCACAAACACATACCCAAGCCCTGAGCATAGACCCTGTACTTAGCGCATTTGCGCCGAGCAGCGTCGCCCACAGCATGGCCTGGCGCGAAATCAGAGAGCCCAGACTGAGTCAAAGGAGAAGACCCGGTAAGATCTACGCAAACGTCACGCCCCCTGTCCCACGAATAAAGAAGCAAATTTGCAGGACGCAAGGATCTGTCATGATCATCAATCAAGGCAATATCGATCTCCTTACCAGCCGAGACTTCGGAACGGAAACAGATATCCAAAAGAGTGTCACGAACGAGGTTATGTCGATGTTTAATACCGACAACCCCCGCGCAAGACACGGCATGGTCCCCAAAAATATCGTCGCCAAAACCCCGAGAGCAGGCAGAACGCGGTCCAGGCACAGAAAACAAAGGAATGCCCAACCGATAGCTAAGCACACATCTGTACGTCCGACCGTTCATAATCTGGCACAGCCCAGAAATAGGGACAGCACGGAGCCAATCAGAAGCATGACGGCCTTACTGAGACTTCCATAAGGCAACCTGACGGGAGGTCAAGGAGAAGTCCGATTCCGCAGTAGCCACAACCCTCGTGAAATATATATCTGCCAAAGACTTCATAAGTTTGGGGGCAGCGATCTTACTTGGATTACACTCAACAGAACCCAGAACCTCCTTAAACCTACGCAAGGCCGCATTGAAAGCCGGGCCCGGGGACAGTACGCCCGTAGCACGTAGCAGCGTAGCCTGCAAACCTGCAGATTGCAGTCGGGATACCACAAAAGCATAATGTAAGGGCACTCTAGCGGTATACATCCCAAGCCCCCTAAAGGAAAAGGGAAGGGTGGCAAGCCGCCACTGCCAATCCCCAAACCCAGGCCCAGACGCAACAACAACACGCTCTAAATGAGAACGATAGGCTGAGTCAAAAGCAAGCTTAGCCGACTCATAAACAGTCGGTGGACAAGTACGCAAAGCAAAATAAAGTTTAGAGATACCATTACAGGCCCGGAGCAACAGCAACTCACACTGCGGATCATCAAGCAGAGCGACGGAACCGATAAGCGCGATAGTTCTGGTCACTCTACTCATCACGAGCTCACTGCTGAAATCATGACTCGCACTAACAGGTCCACCAAGGACTTTGACACCACGCATCAGTCTGGCGATAGTAGGGGGAAGACACCGGGGAGCCTACTCCTAGGATCTTCCGAAGGCCAAAAAACCTCGGTTTTACTGACATTTAGATGAATTCTCGAACGAGGACCATCATCCAAAATCAGTTCCAAAACCTTCCACAAAATCAAGGTATCCCCAACTATGGTACCATCATCCAAGTACCAAGCCTGCAGCCTCAAATCAAAAGAGTCCCGGATCTTACAAACCAAAGGATGTAACACCAGAGAAAAAAGCAGAGGACCCAAAGGATCACCCTGCTGGACCCCCTGACAAGACCACAGGCTGTGCTCACCATAATATAAACGGGCAGGACTAGAATAACAAAATTCCACCCACCGGGAGAGGACATGGCAGTGGTAACTAACCTCTCGTAACATGATTTCTCGATCGACCATGTTAAAAGCGTTCTGAAAATCCACCAAGAGCATGGAGAGACCCACCTCTTCACCCCGGTCCTCAACAAGCCGGTTCAAGGCGTGCAAAATAGCCTCGCCCCCCCAGATACCTCAACTCCAAACTGAAGACCAGAAAAATAGCCACTCAGCGTTGGACCGATCAGAAAAGCACCAACCTTAGAGACAATCCGTCTCCAAATCGTACCAACAACAATAGTACGAATACCGCCACCTGGCTTAACAAGCGGGGTAAGCGGAGCACTAGCAATGTACTCCCCTAGGACCTGCGGGCAGCTGCCCTCGAGAAAGAGATTAACCACCCGAGTGACAGATGCGATCAAATCGTCCGAAACAGCAACTGCGGCACCACCTAAACAATCGAAAAGGTGTTGGGCATGAAAATCGTCCCTCCCACAAGAAGTGCCACGAGGGAATCCTCTAATCATATCCATAACCACCGACGCGGAGGCGACGAGGGAGTGGTAATTACCAGGCAAGGGTGGCAAAGCGGGAGAAGGGACGACGGGGTGCTTATCCTTCAAAGCCACAAGAGTATCATCGGTATATGGAGCAACACCAGAAGAAGAAAGCACACGAACAGCGGCAGTGTAGTGCCCGTCACAAATCTTCCTACGACACTGCCTAACATTAACCTCACTCAAGTCGAGATCTTCATTCACACTAAAAGAAGGAGCAACCTCAGCCAGAGTATCCTGTAGGAGCGACAACCGACCTCCCGGCTCACCCCAACAACGAATGGCACTAGAAATACTCTCCTCCTGGCGCTGCCGCCGAATAACTGATCGACACTCAAGGTTACTCCTAGGGGAGAAAGTCTTAAGTATGCAAAGAGGCAACGCAAGCAAGGTGACCCAACAAGAGAGATCACGAGGAGAGGCAGCCACCTCATCAAGGGCCCCCTAAGAACCAGAGAAACCCTAAACGACACTTAGGAGGGATGGATTTAACAGTACGTAACCCCTTAGCCAATAAGCGATCCAGAGAAGCCACATTAAACCCAACAGCCGGAAGACCAACAACGACACTAGACGACGAATAAGTAGGGGCAGATGGTCGGGGAAAGCCATAGAGGACAAAGCGAATAACCCCGTCCCCACAATTAGGGGCCTCAATATACTCCCCACCGTGCTTACACCCTATCCTATGAGTATGAGTGTGAAAGCAAACTCCACACAACCAAATACCCATCCGACGAAAAGTAGTCTCAGCAGCCAAAAAAACGGATAAAGAAGCAAGAGATTGACGCGTGCTGTCCCGCCGAGCATCCCCCTTACAGTGATGATCACGGAGATGGATGAGCAAAGAACTTTTAATAAAACCCTTACCCCAACCATCCCTACACTTATCGAGGCCCACAAAAGGACAGTGGAACCGCGCAAGGTCGGGCATGACAGGAGGTAGAACCAACACGCCGAAGCAAACTGAAAAAGCAAAAGCCGCGAAGAAGAAAAATAAATGAAGCAAAAAGAACCCCAAAAAGAGAAACCCGAAAAGCAAGAGCACGCAAAAGAGCAAACCGAAACCGAAAAAGGAACAAAATGAATCTAACCAACACACGAAGAGAAACTGACCACTAAGCCAAACCGTTGCAGCCGAGCAGCACTAAAAACAAACCAGCACCGACCCGAACCACCTATGTCAAACCAGACCAGGCGGTCAACAAACCAGCGCAACAACCCACGCTGAAGTATGGCAATTGGCGCAGCCCAGGATCCGGCGTGGTCAGGAAAAAGTCAGGGCGGCGCTGACGAGCCAACAACGGTGGCCCAAAGACAGAACGCCGGCAGACGACGCAGCAGTAGCAGCAACCTTCGCATCCCTATCTAAACTCAAAAAAGACGGACAATAGCAAAGGATGGCGCCGGCGTGCGGAGGACTGTGGTGGCGTGAGGCCTGAAGGCGGCGGCGGAGTCGACGCGATGGTGGCGCAAGACGCAGCCCTAATCGCAAACCGAAACCGAAACCGCTCCCCTCTCCCTCGAACTGGTCCCCTCTATCTCACTAGCGACGGCAAAGCAGGCAGCGCCGGCCAGCGGCGTGACGTCGGCAGACAGCGGTCGCCGGCGAAAGCCCTACGTGACCTAACCAAAGCACGCCCTACGTTCGCCCTAACAATCGCCCTACTTCGCACGCCCTAGGTTTATTATTATTATTATTATTATTATTATTATTATTTTATTATATTATAATAATAATATTAATAATAATAATTATTATTATTATTATTTTTATTATTATTATTTTATTTTTATTTTATTTTTATTTTTTTTTGCAAGAAAAAGGTATTTCTCATTTTATTAAAAATAAGACGGAATCTTACAAAAAAAGTATAACCCCTACTAGATGATATTCCATCTAATAAAACTCTTATTTTTTCATCCTCTTTATCCCTATATCTATTCCTCTATTTTGAAGCCTTACAAAGACTGTAAATTTTATCTGACCAATAATACTGTGTATACTACTATTTCTATTCTGAAATATACGCCTGTTTCTTTCACTCCACAGCCAGTAAACAGTAGCAGCTAGACAACTAATATACCACGCACTCTTCCAATGCTTTCTCTGCCTTCTTGTATAAATCCATCGTAGTTCAGTGGTTAGATCCATACTCCTACCAGTGATTTGCATCCAGCATAGAAGATTTTGCCATACCTGCCTTGAATATATACAGCCAAAGAAGAGATGTGCAGCTGATTCCTGCTCTGCCCGGCATAGGCTGCATCTAGACACCATAGGAACTCCCCTCAGTTGCATTTTCTTCTGAGTTGCCAGTGCATTCTGTCCAGCCAAAATCGCGATCAACCTGTGCTTAGGAGTTATTATACTCCTCCCCATGTATTTCATCTAAGAAATCTTATGCCCTTTAGGCCTAAACCACTCGTATGCCTTTGCAATACTGTATCTTCCCTCAGATGACCAACTAAGAACTAGCTCGCTTGCTTCACTGTGCCCCTTTGTGACAGCCAGAATATCATCCCTAACTTTCAAAATGCTTTTAAAAGTTGCAGGAAATCTCTCTCTTTTTTGCATCAACCATATATTTTGATCCTTTAGAATATACTTTCTATGCCATTCAGCCCAAATACCACCTGCATTAGTAAGAAGAAGCCATAACCAATTGCTAATCATAGCCTTATTCCAACTCAACAAGCACTTCACATTAAATCCCCCTTCCCCTTCAGGTTTACAAATATCTACCCAACTTTTGAATACCATCCTGGTTTTGTCGCTTCCAGACCAGAAAAACCTCATACTTAATTGATCAATTCTTTTCTGAATATTCACAGGAAAAATAGCATTTGCACACCAGTAGCTATGCAAACCAAATATGACAGCATTAAGAAGTTGCAATCTGCCAGCATACGTTAACAGATGAGACGACCAGGTAGCAATCCTAGTCTGAATTTTATGAACCAAGACAGAATACTGCTCCTTCCTATTATTCACAGAATTCAATGGTAGACCAAGATATCTACATGGGAATTTCCCTTGTTGAAAACCAGTTTGATGTAATATAAGATCTTTGACTGTACTATGCACCCCTCCAACAAATATATGAGTTCTCTCTTTATTGGCTTCCAAACCGGATTCATCTGCAAACCTATCCATAGCATTAGTCACCGCAGCAACAGAGGGACTATCACCCCTAGCAAAGATAACCAAATCATCAGCAAATATCATATGATTTAGCCCAAGTTTACAGCACTTAGGATGATATGAGACAGAAGGAACAATATTCATTTGCCGAAGCCTTCTAGATAAAACCTATATACTAAGCACAAATAGAGAGGGAGAAAGAGGATCCCCCTGCCTAATGCCACTTCGACCCTTGAAAAACCCATGTGCAGCCCCATTCACCTTAATTGAGAACCATGACCCTTGGATACATTCCGATACCCCGCCTACATATGTATCAGGGAAGTTCAAACCCTGGAGCATTGCTTGAATAAAAGGCCATTGTAATGAATCAAAAGCCTTTCTCAAGTCAATCTTCATTAGACATCGAGGTGTCACATATTTCCTGTTATAGTTTTTGATTAAAGCCTGAGATAAAGATATGTTCTCATGAATACTTCTCCCTTTCACAAAAGCAGCCTGTTCAAAACCAATGATGTCCTCAAGTATCCCCTGAATTCGCAGTGCTAATATCTTACTTATAGTCTTGTAGAAAACTGAACAACAGGATATAGGCCGATAATCAATAACAGTTTGGCAAACCTCCTTTTTAGGTATAAGAGTAATCAGTGTTGTATTTGCTTGCTTTACCAACTTCTTCTTTTGAAAGAATTCCTTAATAGCTGAACAATAATCCCCTTTAATACAATGCCAAGATGCCTTAAAAAATTCTGAAGAAAACCCATCCGGACCTGGGCTTTTATCCGAACCAATAGAGAAAACAACCTACCTTATCTCCTCATCAGTAGGAATTGCAGTAAGTCCTTCCCATTCCTTACTATCCACCTTTGGTCTTTTATCTAAAAATTGTGTGTCTATTGGATGAATAGAGTGAGCAGTTCCCAATAATCCTTCATAATATTCCACAAAAGCTTGAGCCACTCCTAATCCCTCTCCGGTTCTACCATCAATATCCTGAATTGCACCTATAATCTGTTGATGTCTTCTTTCCCTAATCCTTGCATAGAAGTATGTTGTAGATTCATCCCCAAGATTAATATTCTCAACCTTAGATCTTTGTTGCACAATACTCAATTCAGCAGAAGTTAATTTCCTATAATTCTCCAACAACTTCCTTTCCTCATCAATTATTACAGGTGAAAAAGGGGACAGTTGTAGCTTCTTTTGACATTCTGCCAGCTGACCATGAACCTCTTTTATCCTTAACCCAATACTAGAGTAATGATTTTTATGCATCTTTTTTAAGGCTATTTTTACATTTTTAAGCTTTGCAAAAAACTTGAAACCTTCAGTACCCAAAACAAGTATTTCGCAGGCTTTCTGAACCACAGAATGATAGTTAGGGTCTTTAGCCCAACAATTAAGAAAACTAAATCTATGTTTTTTCACTTCCCCAAGCTGCAGAGTTACAAGCACTGGAGAGTGATCCGAGATACCTGGAGGTAAATAAATCACAAAGGATTCAGGTAGCAAGCTAACCCAATCAGTATTAACAAGAACTCTGTCTAGTCTAGACCACACTCTATCTTCCGGATTTTGTTTATTAGACCAAGTAAACTCACACCCTTGACCTGTGAGTTCACCCAATCCAGTTTCCATAATACAATTGTTAAAAGCATCCATATCTCCTTCATCTGGTAGCAAGCCTCCTACCTTCTCCTCACAACTTCGAACAATGTTAAAGTCTCCCATAACAACCCAACTACTGCCAGTAATCTTTAAGTTAATTAAGTGACTCCAAAGTTCCTCCCTCCCTTCCCCATCATTAACCCCATATACTGCAGTCATGTAAATCTCCAGACCTGTGGCAAAGTGATGCACATGACAGTGAATATACTGGGCATGTGAAGAGAGAATGTCTACCCGGACCAAAATAGGATTCCAAATTAGCCAAATTCGGCCATTATAATGGTGTTTATAGTTACAAAAAACCCTTTAATTTGCAAGCTTCCTGCTTATTATCTTTGAAGCTTTGTCTTCCTTAATTCTAGTCTCCAATAATCCAAAGACATCAATACCCCTACTAGCAATAAACTTTTGTACCTCTATTTGCTTTAAATCATCATTCCCCCCTCTAATATTCCAGGTTGCTATTTTCATCTATATGTCTGGGGGGGATATTCTGGTCCTCAGGAGCCCTCAATTCCTCTTCCTCTACTTCTCCCCATTGCCTTTGCAACAGTTCAAATCGGTTTGAGAGTTGTACCTGCTCAAGTTTTACTTCTTTCTCCATATGCAGCTGGCTGGTCCTCAGACCTGTTCTCAATGTAGGTGTGAATTCCTGCTGCACTGGTCTTACATTCACTTTTAGAACTACACATTCCTCCAAACCATCAATAACCCTCCCTAATCCACCTGTACTCCCGGAGATCAGATTGGGGTCCGGGACTTTCACCCTCCCTAATCCATCCGATCCCGTAAAAGTCAGGTTGGGGTCCGGGTTCATGGCCTTCCCTGTTCCACCTGCACTCCCGGAGATCAGATTGGAGTCCAGGTCCTCCACCCTCCATCCATCTATTCCCGTAAAAGTCAAGTTAGGAATCAGACCACCTCCACCAAGCTTCCCTATTCCATCTGATTCTAATTGAATCAAAGTTGAATTTGGGTTTACCTCCTTCGAATCCACCACATTCACCTTGTTTTTCACAGGTGTGTATCGCATTACTTGCTGCTTTTTCTCCTTTTTACAAGCATGCTTCAGATGCCCCAACTTCCCACAACTATCACAGTAGTATGGGATCCATTCGTAATCAATTCTCTGGACTGATTTTCCTACAAGAGGAATATTAATAGTGACAGTTTCAGGCAACTGTTTTGATACATCTACCTCCACTAAGACTCGTGGAAAGGATAATCGCTCCTGGAACGTAGTTGTTACATCTGCAAACATTGGCTTTCCGATTTTGCTTGCCATCTTACTTAACACCGTATCAGTCCATAAATATGGATCTAAGTCCGGAAAAAGCACCCATGTCGGTACCACAGAGATTTTCTCCATTTCCTGAGAGAAATAAGGACTCCATTGCTTCAGTATCAAAGCATTTTGTCCCACCCTCCATGGACCTCCCTTCATCACCATGTCCATAGACTCCTTGCTCCCAAAACTGAATGAAAACCACCCCTTCTTAAAATACTTCACACCAGGCATGGAAACATGATTCCAAGATTTTGTAACAAATTCCACCATTCGTTTCAGAGTAGGCCGAGCTCCGATCACATTCCCCATCAATGTATTGCTCCATCGCTTCAATTCAGCTTGATAATCCTCAATTTCAATACAAACCTCATCCGCCGTTGCACAATAATCATCATAATAAAGCCCCATCCCCATTTTTTGCTCTTGAGCCTTTGTTGCCCAGGTCCCTACTACCTCTAGTTTTTCAGGCATCGGAGGAATCGGAGAGGATGTGACATCCTTGTCCTGATTCTCCCCCGATGAAGAATTCCCCACAGGTTTCAGAACATTTGATCCACTTCCTCCCTTAAGGTTTCTCGCTGAATTTAAAGCAAGATCGATCAGATCATTGATTACATTACTACTCTGTTTTTCCGGTTGTTTATCCTCTTTCAACACTACTGCATCTTCAATAGTCGAGTTCGTTTCTGTAACAATAGGTTCTCCATGAAATTGCGTTTCCAATTTGCTATTCTTACGTGGTCTTCCCCGTCCTCTCCCCGTCGGCGCCGTCGATTTCATCGTTGACATTGGCGAGAGAAAACTTTCTCTAGAGAGAGAGAGAAGAGAGAGAAGCGTAGAATTATTATTATTATTATTATTATTATTATTATTATTATTATTATTATTATTATTATTATTATTATTATTATTATTATTATTATTATTATTATTATTATTATTATTATTATTATTATTATTATTATTATTATTATTATTATTATTATTATTATTATTATTATTATTATTATTAGGAAAAATTGATAATTTATACCCTCAATAACTTTGTTTTTCAAACTTTATACCTTACATAATATTTTTTTCAAAACTTATACCTCCTTAATCTATTAATCACATAATCAATACCTAATCTTATTTTCCGTCAAAAAATTAACGAAACCCGTCACCCAGAATATTTTATTTACGATTTCTTTAATTTCTCTTCCAATTATACCCCCACCCTCATTGAGTCATTCACATGTCAGATTTGCTTACAACCCACCCTCATATTTATCCCATCTTCATCGTTGCCATCTTCAGTAACTTTTCTCTTCAATTTTTTTTTTCATCTTCTCATTTTGTCTGTAAATCACAAATTAATGCATCAATTTTTATCTATTTAATGTTTCAACCATTATTAATTTTATCTAAGAAATTAGGGTTAAGATTATAACAAAAGACATAACCCATCAAAAGAGATTGCTCAGATTTTTACCTTTGTTCACTAGAAAGTAATTACAAAGACAAGCAACATCAATTTAATCGAAATTGCAGTCGATTAATCACGAAACTGCAAAAAGAAGCATAACAAAATCGAACTTGTGCTGTATTGGAGGAAGAAATTCAATCGAAAATTAGGGTGGAATTACGAAATTGGAGTAGAGAGTAGAAGATTTGGGTTGAATTCATTAGATCTTGATAATTAAGGTGATTAGGGAGAGCAATTTTGTGGAAAAAAAAAGAGTTAGTCTGTAAAAAACTGACATTAATGGATGCAAAGTAAATTGGGGGAAATGAAAGCGAAGGAGAGGGGGTGAATTGAAGGGTAAATAAGACATTTGTGATGGTTTCCATTAATTTTTTGACGGAATATAAGATTAGGTATTGATTATGCAATTAATAGAACAAGTAGGTATAAATTTTGAAAAAATATTATGTAAGGTATAAAGTTTGAAAAACAAAGTTATTAAGGGTATAAATTATCAATTTTCCCTTATTATTATTATTATTATTATTATTATTATTATTATAAATTTTTTTTAAATTTTTTTTTTAATAAAAACGGAACTTGCATTAAACACCAGAACAAATTACAAGAAGTTAGAGGGAAGCCGAGATACTATTTGGGCCCCCACTCCCTTAGCGATTGCAAAGCTAATTCTAGTGAAAATATGAACTGCGGCACGAGCTCCAGCATCCTGAGATAAAGCAAATTTCCGAATCCGCTGGAGTAGAGAAACAGCATCCGCGCGTGTCGAGCTCGCCGAGAGAGGAGAAGGAGAAAGGTAAGAAACCATACCCGATCGCCGTGTAGCGTGCCTGATACTTGGCACATTTACGACGGGCAACATCAGCAACGACCCGTCCGGGCTCGAAAGCGGTGAGGCCAGTCTGAGTCAAGGGCGAGGACACAGTCAGATCAACAAAAACATCACGCCCCTTGTCCCACGAGTAGAGCAGGAGGTCGGCTGGTCGCAAGGGCTTGTCGTTATCGTCGCAGAGGCCAATCTCCACCTCCTTACCTGCAGAGATCCCGGTCCGGAAGCAAATATCCAACAGTGTGTCCCGGACAAGGTTATGGCGATGTTTAATCCCCACAGTACTAGCACACGAAACCGCGTGATCACCAAAAATATCGCCTCTGAGGCCCCTGGAGCAAGAAGAGCAGGTCCCGGAAAGCGGAAACAGAGGGACTCCAAGGCGGCAGCTAAGCACACTGCGATATGTCCGACCGTTCATGGTTTGCTCGAGCCCAGAAATAGGAACAACCCTCAACCAGTCCGAAGAATGGTCCCCCTGCTGAGATTTCCACAGGGCAACCTGTCGAGGTGTCAAGGAGAAAACAGATTCTGCCGCTGAAGCAACCCTCGTGAAATATATATCTGCCAATTTCTTCATAAGTTTTGGGGCAGCGATATCAGATGGGTTACTCAAGAAGTCAGAACCGGTGGCCTCAACGAACCCACTCAAGGCAGACTCAAAGGCAAATCCGGGGGCAGCGATCTCGGAGGGACGAAGCAGCTTAGCTTGCAAATCGGCAGACTGGAGGCGAGAAGCAAGGAAGGCAAAGTGAAGGGCATCCGCCGCGGCAAAGACACCGAGCCCCTCAAGGGAAAAGGGGAGGGTAGCCAGCCGCCACTGCCACTCCCCGAAACCAGGTCCAGACGCCGTGTCAATACGCTCAAGGCTAGATCAGAGCGCAGTGTCGAAGGAAAGGTGGGCCGACCTAAAAGCAAGGGGAGAGCAAGTGCGCAAAGCAAAGTATAACTTAGAAATACCTGTGCACGCCCGAAGAAGAAGTAACTCACACTGAGGATCCTCAATCGTAGCAACCAAGTCCATGAGCTCTATAGTACGGGCGACCCACTTTGAGACAAGAGCGCCACTGAAAGCTGGGCACACGCTGACCGTTCCCCCCAGAACCTTAACACCGTGCAAGGGCCTGGCAATAAAGGTAGGGAAAACACCAGCACACCTGCTTCACGGATTTTCGACAGGCCAAAACACCTCCGTCTTCGTAACATTGAGGTGGAGGCCAGAACGGGGGCCCTCCTCCATGATCATCTGAAGAACCTTCCCCACAACAAGCGTATCCCCAATAATAGTACCGTCATCGAGGTACCAAGCCTGAAAGCAAAGATCAAAGGAATCCCTGATCCTACGAACCAAGGGATGCAGGACCAGAGAGAAAAGGAGGGGACCTAAAGGGTCACCTTGCTGAACCCCCTGGCAAGAACGGAAGCAGTGCTCCCCGTAGTAGAGCCTAGCTGGGCTGGAATAGCAAAACTCAACCCAGCGGGATAGGGCAGGACACTGACGACGGACCTCTCCCAGCATAGTCTCTCTGTCGACCAAGTTAAAGGCATTCTGGAAATCGACAAGTAACATGGAGAGACCCACATCAGCGCCGCGATCCTCGACAAGGCGGTTCAAGGAATGCAGAATAGCCTCACCCCCGCTAAAAACACCTACCCCGAATTGAAGGCCCTCAAAATAGCCACTCAAAGATGGGACAACCAAGAAGGCACCAACCTTGGAGACAAGGCACCTCCAGATGGTGCCCACAGTAATAGGACGAACCCCTCCCCCTGGCTTAACGAGTGGGGTGGGCGGAGCACTAGCAATGTACTCACCTAGGACCTGCGGACACTTCCCCTCGAGAAAAAGATTGACCACTCGGGTGATAGAGGCAATCAGATCATCAGAAATGGCAATAGCAACACCACTCAAACAATCCAGTAGATGTTGGGCCCGAAACCCATCCCTCCCACTTATTATTATTATTATTATTTTTTTTAAAACGGAACTTGCATTAAACACCAAAACAAATTACAAGAATTTAGAGGGGAGCCGAGATACTATCTGGGCCCCCACTCCCTTAGCGATAGCAAAACTAATTCTGGTGAAAATGTGAACTGCGGCACGCGCTCCAGCATCCTGCGACATAGCGAATTTCCGAATCCGCTGGAGCAGAGAGACAGCCTCCGTTTCGAGCTCGCCGAGAGAGGAGAAGGAGAAAGGTAAGAAACCATACCCGATCGCCGTGCAGCGTGCCTGATACTTGGCACACTTACGACGGGCAGCATCAGCGAGGACCCATCCGGGCACAAAAGCGGTAAGGCCAGACTGAGTCAAGGGCGAGGACCCGGTCAGATCAACACAAACATCGCGCCCCCTGTCCCACGAGTAGAGCAGAAGATCGGCTGGTCGCAAGGGCTTGTCGTCATCGTCGCAGAGGCCAATCTCCACCTCCTTGCCTGCAGAGATCCCCGTCCGGAAGCAAATATCCAACAGTGTGTCACGGACAAGGTTATGGCGATGTTTAATCCCCACAGTACCAGCACAGGAAACCGCGTGATCTCCAAAAATATCGTCTCTGAGGCCCCTGGAGCAGGAAGAGCAAGTCCCAGAAAGCGGGGACAAAGGGACTCCCAGGCGGTAACTAAGCACACTGCGATATGTCCGACCGTTCATGGTTTGCCCAAGCCCGGTAATTATTATTATTATTATTATTATTATTATTATTATTATTATTATTATTATTATTATTATTATTATTATTATTATTATTATTATTATAATTATTATTATTATTATTATTATTATTATTATTATTATTATTATTAGTACTATTATTACTAGTATTATTACTATTATTATTACTATTATTATTATTATTATTATTATTATTATTATTACTACTATTAGTACTATTATTACTACTACTACTACTATTATTATTATTATTATTATTATTATTATTGTTATTATTATTATTATTGTTATTATTATTATTATTATTATTATTAATATTATTATTATCATTATTATTATTATTATTATCATTATCATTATTATTATTATTATTATTATTATTATTATTATTATTATTATTATTATTATTATTATTATTATTATTATTATTATTATTATTATTATTATTATTACTACTACTACTACTACTATTACTACTACTACGACTACTAACCACTAACACAAATATTTTTTATTTTCGTTCTTTTTTTTTATTTCGTTACTAACTTTTAATACCGCGTATAATTATATATATATATATATATATATAAATTATTTTCGGATTGAACACGTTTGACTACGACTACCGCTCCAAGTCCGTTTAATCCTTTTACAAGTCGCGACGGTGATGACACCCTTTCGAGGAGCACCGCCCCAGGCACTTAAGGGCGTAACGTGATGGTGGTCTACGTAGTTGAACGCGTCCGACACTACAAGGAAGACAGCAGTTAGCAACCGATAAAATAGGTCGGGAAGATAAGAAATCGGTCAGTAAACACCATTACCGACAGCATTTGAAATATTTCCGACCGAAAGTAATTAGTCGAAAACTATGGTCGGAAACACTAACCACCGACCAAAATTCACGGTCGGTGAATCACCGACCGATCTGCGGTCGGTAAAGGAGAGATTCGGTCGGCAAAATTACTTACCGACTGATGCTAGCGGTCGGTAAATGAAGCAATACCGACCGAACTATCGGTCGGCACTCTTATTTTGCGGTCGGTGATTAGTTTTACCGACTGAAATTTTCGATCGGTAAGTGTTGCCGACCAAGCCAAGATCAGAACCTCTTGTCAAATGTTTGGTCGGGAAAAACTGAAGCCGGTCGGTAATGCGGTCGGTATTTATGTTTTTTACTGACCGTCTCTGTCGGTCGGTAATGTTTACCGACCGTCCTTTGACAATATCTCGGTTACTTAGGGCGGTCGGGTAATGACATCAGGTCGGTCGGTAAAGTGAAGAAGGTCGTTGGGTGTAGTTGTTTTGTTGTCCTCCGATTTGCGACATACAAACCTGCATTCAAACTACAACATACAAACTACAACATTATTCACTTCAACCTGCATCACTCACAAACTAGAACTCTTTAGACAACAAACTCCAATTTGTTGTCATACCATTCAACTCTTCCAACTCATTCATCAAACTACAACATCATTCACTTCAACCTTCATTCATTAACTTTATCCAATTCATTCAGAATCCAACATCTCCACAATTCATTCACATAAAACCATTCGATATCATGGACATAACTTACTAAAATGTTTAACTACTTAAGAGAGTACTAATAAAGTCTAAAGAGTCTAAACAACTTGAAAGAGTAATCAAAGTTTACACAACTTGAAAGAGTAATCAATTAGAGGTTCAAGCTACACTTGAAAACCGACCCCGGCTCCCCCAACTCCACCACCTCCTGAATTATCATCATTCGGATTACGGAAGTTAGTAAAGTTAAACGGATTACAGTTCTGAGTTTGTAATACCGTGTTAAGCGCTGACATGAGGTGCTGTTGTTGTTTCATGAGCTCCCGGGTCTCTTCTCTAAATCGCATGTTCTCATCTTTCTCTTTCTCTAAGGCTTCCAAAATTTTGTTTTGAAATTCTTCTGCCCGTTTTTCTTGTTGTACAAGAATACCGGGATGATAAGAGCACGAAGCATTCCCCTTATTCTGTGCAGGGAGGAGAAGTACAATAGGCCGGCGGTTCCAACTCCGTATACGTGGCCCTTCTTGAAACCCTCAGCCGCTTCAAACCAAACTTCGTCGTCCGGTTTTTCTTTCCCCTCCTCCTCGTTCTTCTTCTTGAGCTCTTCAAAAAGGTCCTAGTAGAAAACAGAGAAAGGTAATGTTTAGGAACAAATTATAACTAATTTAATAAGGAATTTTAAGATAATCTCTATAATTAACTAAATTAATACTTACAAATGTTGCCTTTGCCTTCTGACTAGTAAAAACTCTTTTACCGTCAACGTCCTTGCTGTGTATGGCTTGTGCGAGCTCGGCCGCACTGGGCCTCCTACCACCCAGTTGCTCCATCTAAAAAGACAAATTAAAACTTACTATGCATAAACTTGGATAAATTATTACTATCATCTTCAAAAAAAGTATTAATAATATGGAACATTTTAATATATTTTGTCATTACCAGCCTGGAAGCATGTTTAGTTGCCTTGATCGACCCCCCGTGGTGTGTAGGGCCAGGCTGAGCACAAGCTTTATTCGCCGCCGCTGGCTTCGATTTCTTCAGAAAAGCCTTTGTCTTCCGTCTCTCCAGTAAGTCCTTGTACACCTGAGGTACCATCCACCCCGGGCAAGCCTTGTTCTTGCCATTTTGTAGTGCACAGATGTCGTTGATGGTGTCCTTTAACCGTTTTCGTGCTTCGACGTCATAATTCTCTCTAACTTTCTCTTCATCCTCGGACTTCCATGAGCAGTAGCCCTGACATTGTGACCAATCATAATTTAATAATTACATATTAAGAAAAAATTCAAATAACAATTAAAAGTGCATATAACTATATATATATATATATATATATAGAGTAAGGCTCTTATGAGTCCTTCTCTATATATGAGTCCATGAGTCCTCATCTCATCCGTTGGATGAGATGAGGATAGATGGACAAGATGCGTTGCATTTAAAAAAAAAAAAAAAAAAAAAAAAAGAGGAAGATTTACGTTCCTAAAATAACTCACAAGAATTTAGGAAACAATAACTTCCTATCATTCACGTTCATCATCACAATTTTCATTCACGTTCATTCACACCTAAAAAAAAAACACTCGGATTCATTCACTCTCATTCATCGATTTTGTACTCGAATTTCTGCTACCATGGATTCAATGACCGCATCATCGTCTTCAACGGTTGATATGCAACTAATCGAGTATAACAATGGTGGGTTTCAGTTTTTCATTCACGTTTTTATTCGTTTTTTTCTTCATGGATTTCAATAGTTAGATGGCGCTTTCAATTTGCGTTTTCATATCATTGTTTTATCGCGTCGAATTGCGTTTTTTTTTACGTCGATCTTCACGTTTATAGTGCTTCAATTGTCATTCCGTATCACAGTTCGTATCAATTTGCGTTGTTTTGATGTCATTGCGTTTTGATATCACAGTTTCGTATCAATGGTATTTTGATATCTCGATCTTTATAGATTACAGGTCTTTATGCTTTTTATTAATATTTTCCCTGATATCCATTGATTCTATTATTTTGATTTCAGTTAACGCAGATTCGTCGGTGAAGTAACATGTCTTCTGAGTTAAAGTAACACTTCATTGCAATCACAGTAACACAACTGAACGTTCAGGAAAAGGGTTTTTTGATATGCTAGAGTAATGTATTGTACACGTTAGGGTAACACCACTTATGAATTACAGTAACACATTATTTGCATTGATGTAACGCTGTTTGATTTTGTGCAGGTAGTTGCGCCAGAGATGCGAACGCACAAGACAACACTGGAAAAGGTGGAATTTAATTCGTTTGATTAATTATGGATTAATATTATGGTTCATTGATATTATTGTTTCACCGATATTATTGTTTTGCTTTATGTTGAAGCATACATGGCATTGAAGTAACACAAGTAATGAATTACAGTAATACCTAATTTTAATTAGAGTAACACAAAAATGTAACACTAAAAAAGGGCTTTTGGCGCTGACGTTGGAGTAACATCTTTTTAGAGTTAAAGTAACGCAACTTAGGAGTTACAGTAACACTTATGCCCATGGGCCTGGCATTTCTTAATTTTTGGCAGGAAACATTGGTAAAGAGCCGAATGCACAGGAATGGTGCAGAGATGTGGGTGAGGTTTTCACTCCGTACTGAAGAAGACACAGAGGAAGACGAGGATGAACAAGTGTTTTGATAATACTCGTGTTCTTTGACATTACAAGAATTTTTTCTTTTTTCCTGGTTTACACGAAAAACTAATGTTGTACACATTTTTGCAATTAACACTATATTTATTTAATAAATGTGTTTTTGGTTAGAGTAACATCTCATGTGCGTTGAAGTAACACTATTAATTTGTTACAGTAACAGAAAAAAATGCATTGTAGTAACTGAGGACAGCAGTGTTGTTCATTCATTGAAAGAGTACCAATATTGGTGATTGCAATATCATTGTACTAACGGCATTAATCACTTAAAGTAACATAATTTGTTCATCAAAGTAACACACACAGTGCTTCGGTGTAACACACAGAATGTGAGACCAAAGAAAATTGTGTTAATTTCAATAATCCCCATAGTAACACCAACAGTGAATTAGAGTAACAGGTGCAGCTGGTCATTGTAACAGAGTTTCACAGCTTCAATGTATTGGTGATAGTCAAAATACCAATGTAATTAGACAGGTAACTAAAGAATAGAGACCATTAAATCGTAGTTACAAAAGAGATGACATGATTCAGTAAACACGCTATTTTTTTCGGCCCTTTGTTGGCTTGCTCTTGGGACCGTCGATGATTTTTTGTCTAGTGTTCTCATACTTGGCTACGTTTTCCAACAATTGCGATCACACAGTGTTCCTGTCTGCCAATAGAAGTGTGGAGTAACATAAGAAGCAGATTAGAGTAACAAATGTACACAATCGAGGGTTTACAAGGATTCGAAGTATCACGAAGATGAGAGTTAAATAACACCTCTTATGCATTACAGTAACACATGGTTGTCTTTGAAATAACACCGTACATCAAACACAGTAACGAAGCACCCCTTACAGTAACACATCAAGTTTATTACAGTAACAGCGTATGTGCATTAAAGTAACATTCGATATATGTTCGTCTGTAGTTGAATTCAATTACACGAAACAGATGAAAACCCAGATAGCAAAACAGTCTTCAGTGAAAAAAATTAATTATATGGCACAGACGCAGCAAAATTAATGAATCAATAATTAGCGAAAGAGGTAATGAAATATAACACAGATGTAAACAAAACCTAGATCTTCAGTAAAATAATAACCTTGCTCGAGTTGAGGACAGCGATTGAATTGAGTTGAGCGACAGAGTTCAGTTGAGCGAGTGCTCGAGAATCCTAGAGTTGAGCGAGCGATTGAGTTGAGTTGAAGGATTGAGTACGAGTTGAAGGATTGAGTGCTCGGGTATGCCTGAGTTGAGCGCAAAAGTTGAAGTTGAAGTTGAGCGACTGAGTTTGAGTTGAGCGTTTAAGTGTAAGGCTGTGCTTGAGTTGAGCGAAAAAATTGAGCGAGATGAGAGAAAAGATGAAGATGAAGGGTTTTCTTAAGCGGGCGTTTGAATGCAAAAAAAATAAATGAGATGAGAGAGAAGGTTGCAGTTGGCACTAATCTAGGGAGGAAGAAGATTTTTTTATTTTTTTTCCAAAATTTGGTAGTTGCTACCTTAATTAGCATATGCAATCTCAACCATTCATCTTGTTTAGATCAATGGCTAAGAATAGGACTCACGGACTCAAAAAAGAAAAAGGGACTCACTTGATCCTTCCTCTCTCTCTCTCTCTCTCTCTCTCTCTCTCTCTCTCTCTCTCTCTCTCTATATATATATATATATATATATATATATATATATATATATATATAGCAATATACTCTTATAAAATAAAGTGAATGTATACCCTAAAATTGCTGAACCATTTATCTTTGATCGTCTTCGGGGTCTCCCGGTAGTTCATATGAGGTTCATGGTAGAAACCCTTGAATGACTTTGTTACTCTTCTTACCACAGCGGGGTCATCAAACCTTAATCAACACAAATGCAACAAATTATATTTTTGTATAAAAATGTATTATATACTATATCTACTTCGATAATGATAGAATAAGCAATACCATCTCCCTTTGGGTTCTATCGCAATTATGGGCAGATTATCCTATTGTTGTTGTTGTTCCTGCTCCTCCTCGTGCTCGTCGACCTCCACCGGTGGTCCACGTCCACGTCCAACCATCTTTTAGATATGATCTGTTGAATGACAAAACAAACAAACATATGCAAATAACACTTACCAAATGCAATCCAAGAAAACATTTAACAAATAATATCATCTTGCCTAAAACCAAACAAACATATACAAATAACTGAATTTATCCATGAGTGTTGATCGACAACGATTTCATTGACTAAACAAATACAAGTTAGCAATCATCGTCGTCATCATCATCGTCTTCTTCTTCTTCTTCTTCTTCTTCGTCTTCTTCTTCTTCTTCTTCTTCCTCCTCCTCCTCCTCCTCCTCAAACTCATCTTCAAATTCCTCCTCCTCATCAATGTTATCATCTTCGACAACCACGTCATCACCCATCTCATTCATCTCTTCCATGTCCTCCCCTTCACTAAAATTTTCTAAGACGTCATCGTCGACAAGACTAGATAATAATGAAGTACTACTCACATCAAGTACTACTCACATCTTCTTGGAATACCGTGACATCCACTGGTGCATTAAATTGTGACTTTGCTCGACCCTTAAAAACAGCCCACCAATGAACTCTATCCTTCTTTGGGTTTGGGTATGGAGCATAATAAACTTGACTAGCTTGATGGGCAAGTACAAAAGGATCATATTTACCATATTTCCTCATACTATTAACTTCTACTAGTTTATAAAGGCCATGAACACTTGTACCGTTTGTGGAATTATCCATCCATGAACACTTGAACACGATTGCATTATAAATTCTCTTCTCCCCACAATACCTCAACTCAATAATTTCCTCTAAAGTGCCGTAGTAATCGTTTCCTTCAACATTACTTACGCAAACCCCGTAATTCATGGTAGGTCTATTTTTCCCATATTTCTGTGTGTGGAAATTAAACCCATTAATCATATATCTTTGCCAAGTGTTTACTTATTTAGAAGGACCAAATGCTAAGGCTTGAATCACATCATCTTTGACATTCATCTCAGTTACCTAATTGCGTAGTAGAGTGTTAGTGCATATGTGACGTGCTCAAAGTTGATTTCATTCTAATATGTCAATACTGAGACTTACATATCCTTTAAACCAATTTGGAAACAACTTCTCATATGTAGTCCAAACTTCATCCATTTTAGCTCGTGGATGTTGCTCCATAATGGACTGTTCAAATAAGCTGTAATTATCCAGTTTAGTCATGACATCTACATCTCTTAATTTTATAATAAATAAGTAAGTTGTTACTATTTACGTTCCGTTCATATTCTCCTAGTAGTTCACAATTTGATAATGCGTAAAGATGGGCACGAACGAACTCTTGTTCGTCCAAGTATCTCTGTTTTGGTTTAGCAAGTGCTCTACCTTTGTGTTGTCGAAAGAGCTCGGGTAAAGATGAATCATTTTCATCTCCCGTGCCCACATCCAAATCCTTAGCCTTTGTATATACATGGTCTTCAAAGTATAGAGAACAGAAATTTGATATTTCTTCAGTTAAGAAAGCATTGCAAATTGAACCTTCCACACGTGCTTTATTACCCACTTTTTTTTTCAAATGATTAAGAAACCTACATTTTGATATAGTGTTGAGTATTTTCAAAATTATAATGATATAATGATTAAGAAACATTAATAAGTTGAGTATTTTCACAATTATACCTCTCAAAAGGGTACATCCACCTATATTGTACTGGGCCACCAACCCTTGCTTCATAAGGCAAATGTATTGGTAAGTGCTCCATTGAATTAAAGAACGATGGTGGAAAAACTTTTTCAAGTTTGCAGAGGATCTCCGCAATAGCGTTCTCCAGCCGCTCTACATTTTGGGTTGTAAGGCTTGAGACACACAAATCACGAAAAAATTGGCTGATCTCGGTAATTGAATTCCACACATTAGTTGACAGCAAGTGTTTCAAAGCAACGGGTAATAGCCGTTCCATGAACACATGGCAATCGTGGCTCTTCATACCATGAAGTGTGAGACTGTATAGGTCGACGCAGCGACCTAAATCCGATGCGTATCCATCTGGAAACCTCAAATTGCATATCCACTCACATAGTATCTTTTTTTGCAGTTTCTCAAGAGTGTAGGGAGCTTTTGGTTTGCGGCCGTCCTTGAGGTGTAGGTGACCTCTACTACATAATTTGGGCAAGTCCTTTCTTGTGTTATGGGTGTTAGCTATTTTATTTTTATTATCCAGTACTGTATGAATTAATTGCTCAAAAAAGTTTTTTTCAATATGCATGACATCCAAATTGTGTCGAATCAACAAATGCTTCCAATAAGGTAGGTCTCATAACAAGCTCTTTTTGAACCACCCTGTTTTCATCTTTTTAAGTTCTTTGAGTTCATGATCAGTACCATCAATGATCGTCGGGTAGTCTGATATCGTCTCCCAGATTTCACATCCTGACAATATCGGAGGTGGTTCATCATTCTCGCACTTACCCTTCCTAAAGGCAGTTCTGTTGTAACGGAATGCATGATGTAGGGGTAAGAATTGTCTGTGACAATCGAACCAACACATTTTACCTCCATGTGGAAGCCAAAACGTCTTGGTGTCTTTCATACTATGTGGACATGCAAGTTTGCCAGCAGTAGCCCACCCAGAGAGCATCCCATAAGCCGGAAAATCGGTGATGGTCCATAGGATACATGCTTTCAGCCGAAAATTTTGTTTCCTGGACACATCATAGGTGAGCACTCCCGTGTCCCACAACTCTTTCAATTCATCAATAAGAGGTTGCATGTATATGTCCAAGATTTTCTTAGGATTTTTTGGCCCGGGAACGATCAAAGATAGAAACATAATTTTTTTTTTCATGCATAATCCAGGGGGTAGATTATAAAGAGTGAGCATCACCGGCCAACATGAGTACGACTTACCAAATTGACCGTATGGTGTAAAACCATCTGTGCAGAGTCCAAGTCTAACATTACGAGGCTCACTAGCAAACTCCGGAAACATATAATCTAGATGCTTCCAAGCCTCACTGTCACTTGGATGAGCCATGGTCCCTGGTACACGTGGATTTTCAATATGCCATCTCATTTCTTTTGCAATGTTCTTTGTTGCATATAAACATTGCAACCTTGGTGCTACAGGGAGATAGGTTAGGACTTTGAAAGGTATGTCTGCCCCACTAATTTTTTTTTCTTGTACCTATCTTTTCCACACTTTTTACATTTGTCAAGCATGGAATCTTCTTTCCAAAATAGCATGCATCCGTCCTGACATGAATGGATCCTATAACGGGGCATTTGAAGGCCCCTAAGCAGCTTTTTAGTGTCATAAAATGTGCGAGTCATCAGATTATCTCGTGGAATGATATCCTCAATCAAAGCAGCAATCTTATCTAAACTTCTTTCCGGTAGGTTGTCCTCACATTTAATGTTAATCATCCTAGAAGCTACTTCTAGCAATGACGACTCACATCCACGATACAGAGGTTTCTCGGCGGCCTCTAACATTTCAAAAAATTCTTTCAGATCAGGGTGGGGGCTTTCTTCTTCACCAAAAGGAGAATCCTCAACACGGCCGAACATTATGTCTCCAAATGCATCTACTACCATCTCCCGATAAGGTTGGTGGATGAAAGCATTAGTGTTTGTTGAAGTAGTAGGATTACTAATAAAAGAAAAGGGTTCTCCATGGCACACCCAATTAGTGTAACCAGGCGTAAACCCTTTGCTAATGAGATGCTCTTTCACCGTAAACTCATTCAAGTACTTCAAATTTTGGCACTTCACACATGGACATCTAAGAATCTGATGTGTCTTGTATTCTTCTTGTTCCTTAGCATATAGAATAAAATCATCCACCCCAAGTATAAACTCATACTTAACTTTTTTTCTATCGTCTACCCTTTCGTACATCCATTTTCTTTCGTTATTCGTCATTATAAGATTTTCTATAAGAGGAACGAAAGCTTATTTAGGTAACATATAATAATGGAGTAAATAACACAGAAATAACCATGAGTTTACTCTCGTTATGTTAAAAAACAATAATCGAATATAATTAGAGTAGGGGTTGATACGTTTACTCTAATTAGACAATTTGAACTCCCATGATCCCATCTCATTCGTACCCCTTCATTATTTAATTAAGTTTTCACATCTAACCTTAGTTTAATATATAAACTCAAATTGTTAGTATTCTTTATTGAATTTGATCGAGTCGTATTACACCATATTGTATCTAGTTGGCCTAAAAACATTTGACAAATAAGAGGTTCATGCCTAAAAACTTTGAATGGAGTGGTCCAAGTAGAACTAAACTTAGAATATTTCACTATTATTCTAGAACACTAAACTATACTAAGCTACAACTATATTAGGCTTTGTTAGTCCCTACATTGTTATTATTTGTTAAGTTGAGAATAAACAGTAGTTGAAGTGTCTATGGTAAGGGATGATGGCCATTTGTGTATACATTTGAGAGTAACATGAATATGCATATTTTAATGTTATAACAAGGAATTGTCCCCAAGACTTTTAATTACGGAGCAACAACTAAACTATACTAAACTACGAAGATAAAAAAGGAGAAGAATAATAAAGGCAGGCGAGATGAGAGGAGATCAAATAGAACGGAGGAAGTATATATTATGAAGATGCATTCCTCAAATTTCATATACATCTAAATCCCATACATTTCCTAATGCAAACCATGATCTCAAACAACTCTAACCTAAAACCAATCAACCTTACAAATTTCAAGAATTATTGGTGGATTAATTAAACCTTAGCCTTACTAATCAACCTTACAAACCAAACAAGAATACTAATTGGGTAATCCAATCAACATTGAATATATTCTTAAACCTAATTATACTAAACAATTTTCCAATCAAGAATACTAATTGGGTAATCGAATCAAGAATTTTCCAAAGGGTAAGTACTATAGGGAGAGCTATACTAATTGAACCAATTTTTTATCTAAAGTACTATAGGGAGAGCTATACTAATCTAACTAAACTATACTAAACAATTTTTCATCTAATTTAACCATAAATTAAACTAAATTTCAATTTCACCCTAAATCTAATTTAACCCTAATCTAACAAACAAGTTTCATCTAAATTACACTAACCTAAATACACTAGTCTAAAATACACTAACCTAATTACACTAACCTAATCTAACAAACAAGTTTCACCCTAAATCTAATTTAACCCTAGTTTCTACACTAACCTAAATTAAACAAGTTTTATCTAAATTTAACCCTAAATTCATCAAACACTTGGATTAACAACAATAATAAACCAAATATAAACAAAATCAAACAAAAAATTGAGTTAAAATTCATACCTAGGTTGAAATTGGGGATTTTGGGGAGGATGGGGAAGATAATCGGGCAAAGGGTGGAACGACGGCGGTGCATGGAGAATCTCCGGTGACGCTCCGGCAAAGGGGAGTGGGGGTATAGGCGGTCGGGTTCGGGGATTGGGGTTTGGGGGCTCTCGGGTTTTTTTGGTTTATAACTGCAAAGTGAGTAATGAATGAACCTGAGGGGATTTATGTTAAAAATGCCACCGACGGACAAATCGGTCAGTAAATTCGAAATGCGGTCGGTAAAATAGTCTGATACCGACCGATTTTCTTATTTACCGACCTGTAAATCAGTCGGTAATTTACCGATCGAATGTATCTGTTACCGACTGTTTTCGGTCGGTAAGTCTAATTACCGACTGTTTTTTGTGCGGTCGAAAAATATCGGTTGCTAACCTAGACTTTTCTTGTAGTGCGATACCATTTTTGGGATTAGAACAAAACCCGTTGACGCCGAATTAATTGTCACACGATCTGAAAAAATCGATTACGACATTATGACGCGGAGGGAATCAATATTCGTTCTAGTCCAATCAAATTCAAAATTCGCAAAATTCGCTTTAACAACTAGATAACGGTTCTATAACCGAATATCGAGTGGGACGACCCATCGAAATTTAAACTAATATAAATTGGACAATATTTATATTTAGTGTAATTACATGTCGATTTCAAAATCAATAAATCGGAACCACCACCTTTTTCGAAGCGAGCCATGACTCGTACAGGGGGCACTCGACCGAGTGCCATGGGCTACTCGATCGAGTAGCACCCCAAAATATAGGCAGTCAGCCCTTTAGAATTTCAGTCGATCGAGTCTATGCCATGACTCGATTGAGTGGACTCCCTCACCTCAAAACGAGTTCTTTTCGTATCATTCGAGCCTCGTCATTCTTCTTTACGACTTTTAGTCGTCACGTGTCAAGATTATCACGTGCTCATCCTTTCAAAATCATGGATTGCATTTTTATTCTAATCTTTTTTTTAAAATTTGTTTATTCTATTTTTTCGCTCGTTGTATTGTAAATTCTGGGTTGTATTCCGCCCGTGTAATTTGTAATTTATTTACGAGTTTTCTATTTTCGATGTTTGCCATATATCGCCTTAAATGAACATCGCATGCTAAACAACTCCGACGGTAATTTAGATACATTAAAATGACGTAGTTCACACATAATTCATATGCTTAGCCAAAATATTATTTGCATAACATTTAGTCATTTTACTAGCGCGCGTACACGAACACGAACGATATCTTAGTAGAAGCCGCTAAAGAGCGGGCGGGGTTGGGTGTCCTTTGTGGGCTTCCCAACACGTATCCTCACCCCTTACTCAGAACCATGGTTTCCGGATGTCCGAAACCATTGGCGCACGAGAGTCATTCGATGCACGATATCCGATAACTCGGCATCGGTATCGTAATGCAAAGGGACGAACTCATAAGCTCTAGCATTAAAAGCGGGTCGTGCTTTGTGCACGAAACGCCTAAGTGTAGAGTGAGTTCGAACGGGTCTGAATTCCCATAAAATTCGGTGGCGACTCCAACTATGATTTAAATTTTGACCCGAGATCAATCTTACCACGAGATTCATTCGCCTACCCAAACCCGCGCGTGGCCGCATCGGGGTGGACCTATGTCATGTCCACAATTTGGCGACTCCGCTGGGGATACCTGTTGTACCACTAGTCATCGGGGTTCCTTGGGTGAGACTCGAAAAGAAATCGTTCGAATATTAATGTATGCGCATTATTTTAATGATTCATGGATAACCCATTTTTTCCCGGGCCGGTTACTTGTGACCGACGTCCCACTATACCGCGGTGCATTCCTAAATGGGTGCGCTAAAGACTTCTATGGCCGAACTCGTATGGGTTTCGCAGCATGTACTAAGACCAATTCGGCTGAGGGAGTCCGTCCTGATTTACAAGAAAGTCGTCGTTGTTGGTATAGACCCAATTTTTACCGACCGAGACTTAGTGTAAAGCATACATAAGCGTTGTTATAATGCTTGTTTGACTACGTGCTGTTTGGTTTCTGTGTCATTTTTAAAAAATCGTCATTTCAAAAATGCATCTTTCAAAAATATCCAATTTCAAAAACTCCGTTTTCGATTTTCAAATCTTCGGGATCTTATTTTCGATTTTCAAATTTTCGGAAATTTATTTTCGATATTCAAATTTTCAAATTTTCAAAAATTCAACTTTTCAAAAAAAAACTCGATCCTGCCGGCATGCTGCCAATTTCAAAAGACGGGATCGCCTCCTAAATTTTCAAAACACGAAATTCAAAACACGGGATCGCCAATTTCAAAATGCCCGGTCCTCTTGGCCCACTACCAATTTCAAGACCGTCCTCTTAATTTTCAAAATTCAATCATTTTTTTTCAAAAAACCTTCCTAATTTTAGGACCAAGCGTAATCCGTGTGTCGGGTCTTTTCGTAATTTGTCGAAAGTCAATAGCGTCGAAACTCCGTCGATCCTACATCACGGGTTTCTTCCCCATCCTAGTCTGCCTTTTTCTAAAGGCACAACCGACCACACGAGTCATACTCTCGTAAATGGAAGGTTCATCTAAACACTCGAGTCCTAACTAGAAAGTCTCACGCGATTTTTCCCTCCGACAGGACAGTCCCCACGACCTTTCCTTAGGGAATTTCGCCCATGTTTCAGTCCGTTAGTCGAGTCATCCCAATTCAAGAATCCTTTAACTTAAGGGTTGTGGACGTCCGTCCGCACCGCCTGGCGCCCAGCGCGCACCCACGCGGGACCGACCCGGTTTTCATAGTGTGGCGCCAGCCACCCACGCGGCCCCCTCTCTATCGGGGGCCGGTCCGATCTCGCGTACGGGGCGAAGTGTCGGACCTCGATTTGGATGACGATCCGGACTTGTACTAGACGGGTGGGGGCACCCGTGTTTCCGTTTGGGAATCGATCGAGTCGTGGTTGTAAATATTTAAAGGCCGTTTTGTTTGGTAAGGTGACTTTTTAGTGAACTGAAGTTGTTGCCGATTTGTGGAGTCGCCACCGAGTCAATTATGGGGAATCGGAAACCGTTCAAGTCAACTTTGATCCCTTGCCGGCTCAAAGTTGAGTGACACGGGACCTAAAGATAAAGACTTATACCCTTAAGCACTCCATGCCTGGAATGACTCTCATTGCCAATGGTTTTGGACATCCGGAAGCCGGCGATTCTGAGTAAGGGTGAGGGTACGTATTGGGAAGCCAACATCCGATAGATGTCAACACCCAATCCCGCCCGCACTATAGCGGTCTCTACTAATACATCGGTGGGCTGATATCCTAATTCTTTTGTTGTGGTGGAATTACTGTAACATCCGTTGTTTTAACCCTATACCTTTTGCTACGTCGGTTGTTTAAGGACAAGTAGGTTTTGTCGTCAAAGTAGTTGTGTTTACATTCTTTGCATGCGATTTCACGTGACAAGCAGGCCATGAAAAGATGCACGTAGAAGAGTAGAGAATACTAATATTATATGTATTAGCAAATCAGCTTTAACGCGATAATACGGATATTAGTCATTCTCGTGGTATACCTTACCTAGTATTCTGCTTAAGATGCGTCGGTTCGGTATTAATAGAGATGCATCGAACCTTATATGGCGAGCACCGGGACTAATACGGAACCCGACCATCACTTTATTCAATTTTAGTTGTTTTAATTTTTGAATTCCGTGTTAAGTGATTTAGCATGCGATTATAAGGTCATAAAAGCAATAAATCATACGAAAAACTGTAAATGCGAATGTAAGTAAATCACATAGTGAGGAGTTTCACCCTCGGAGTGTACACTAAACGAGACACGATGCATGGATAGTTTGAGAACGGATCTTTGAATTACTCGGGTCTATTTAGTGTGTTTTAGTGTTTGCGGTTTGAAGTTGGGACGTTACGTATTTTAGTGAGTGTTTGTGGGCCTAGTGCCCACATCTATTGTTGTCGTAATGCATAATAATAGAAAGTATGAGAATGGAAAGTTTTGTTTAGATGGAAACCTAGTGACGATACGACTTCGACAGGCGGATCCTCCTAGCTTGACCAGTTATTTCGGCAGAACTCCGTTACCGTTTGACCCTTCCTGCGGCTATTCCGGCAGAGCTTCGCTACTAGACTTGAGCTAGTCGAACACACGCACCTCGGGATCGAGTGGAGTGCTCGAAGGTGAGGAGTAGCGTCGACGTCGCTTTTTATCGGAACTACGATTGAGTGGATCGTTTGCCTAGGGTGTCGGAGTGCGAGCCCTTAGCGAGAGTTTAGAGGGAGAAGAGGAGATGAGAATTGTGTGTTGAAATGAGGGCGTGAAGGGGGGTATTTATAGGTGTTTTTGGCCCTCATTGCCCATATAGGCGCCTGAGTTGAGGGGCACCAAGACTCAGGCGCCTTGGCTAAGGCGTGGGGAGACCAAGGCGCGTGAGGTGTAGCGGTTGGAATTTTGATGATACGATTTTGATACTTTCCAAAACCGTGGGACGGGTGTATAATATGTATCTTGGGGGTTAAGGTTTCCCTTCCTTGACCTAGTGCCGTGAACTTGATGGGCCTCGAGTGTGCATCCCGAGGTTCACTTGGCGCGGTGTTGACTCGGCTCGAGTTTCGAGACCGACTCGGGGTCCCAGTGTCAGAATTGACTCTAATTAGTGTCTATGCGACCGTAACGACACGACTAAGGCTGATAACAAGTAATTTATTTGATCCGTTCTATGGAAAGACTACCTAAAACATCGCGAGCCCGCGTCGCGTTGCAGTTCTATCGTCATCGGGTGTTTGTTGGGCACTTCTGCAGCCACCAGGTCCAAATCTCGGTGTCTACAGAAGCCCCCACTTTGACTGTGGCTTGGACAAGGCGAAATTCAAAGTATAGCCGCCCAGGTCAATAAAGATTACGACATGGTGGCTGTCCGGTCGGGTCGTTTTAAGTCCATTCGACTACGTTATGAGGCTCGCCAGCCAAGGCTTACAAGTCGTACCTGATGTCTTCGCTTGCGGTTGCTTGCATGGGCCCGGGCCGTTGCTTGTCATCTTGTTCTTGATTTTTTATGCGCACGCACTTTGTCTTCTTCGGTTTATTTAGGAATTTGTTTAATTTTTAAAGCGCTTTCGTGTGTTAGGCGTAAATGTATTTGATTTTATTTGAACAAATATTTTTGGGATGCTTGTGAACCCTTGATGACATAAAATGTTCGAGGGCGTTAGTCTCCACTCGAACAACTGTCTTTGGGGATGCTCTGACCCCTAAGACAAAATAAACCGTTATAAATTTCTCGAGGGCGTCAGTCTCCGCTCGAGCAACTGTCTTCGGGGATGCTCTGACCCCTAGGACAAAATAAATTGTGATAAATTACTCGAGGGCGTCAGTCTCCGCTCGAGCAACTGTCTTCGGGGATGCTCTGACCCCTAGGACAAAATAAATTGTGATAAATTACTCGAGGGCGTCAGTCTCCGCTCGAGCAACTGTCTTCGGGGATGCTATGACCCCTAGGACAAAAATGCTGTTGTTGTGCCTCCGGGATCTTAAATCCCTTGGGCAAAATTGTTGTGCCTCCGGGATAACTCTGACCCTCGGGCAAAATTGCTGTTTGCTTTGCCTCCGGGATAACTCTGACCCTCGGGCAAAATTGTTGTGCCTCCGAGATAACTCTGACCCTCGGGCAAAATTTCTGTTGTTTATTTGTTTTAGTTAAATGTTTGTTTTGTGAGTTTGTCTTAGTTAATTTTGTTTTGCAGGCTTGTCTTATTTCGTTCGGATTTATTATTTTACTAGTTTCGGACTTCTTGTTTAAGTATTTATTGATGTCTTATTTTTTTGATTTAATCCCTAGTGGGTGGTTGCATTAAGTTCGATTTATCCCTCCCGGGTGGCTACGTTAGATTTATCTCTCTCGGGTGGCTGCGTTATTTTTATCCCTCTCGGGTGGCTGCGTTAGATTTATCTCTCTCGGGTGGCTGCGTTAGATTTATCCCTCTCGGGTGGCTGCGTTAGATTTATCCCTCTCGGGTGGCTGCGCTAGATTTATCCCTCTCGGATGGTTGCGTTAGATTTATCCCTCTCGGGTGGCTGCGTTAGATTTAGTGATTGTTTTGCCTTTAAAATACGAGTGTTGATGTGTAAGCTTTTTGCATTAATTCTTGGGCTTGCATTTGCTTAGTGAATTATTCCGGAAATGTGCTAAAATAATAATTTCCCTGGGATGTAAATTGAGTGTGCTTAGGGACTTGCTACGATAACAGATTGCTTCGAGTGCTTTGGGATTTGGTTTAGACTAACAGATTGCTTTGAGTGCTTTGGGATTGTAGATTTGTTTTTTTGTGTTGTCACGCGGTCAAGCGCGAGCATTCTTATTAATCGTGGTTCTGTGTTCGTTTATTGTCGGGGGTCGATTCCGACTAGAGGAGATTTTAAGGCTTGCTTTACAGGTTTGAGTTTACTCCTAATTTTTTCGATTGGCATCTAAGACGGTGCGTGCTCGTCCGATTGGGTTTCTGGTGGGAATTGAATGGAGGTTGGCTCAGGGCCTCAGGCTAAGAGCACGATGAGTCACCACTCGTCGGAGAATGTACTGGTGAACTGGCTGCGCCTTGTAGATGTAAGTTTCTTTTTTACAGTTTGTTTTACTAAGTAGCCCCCAAGGTTTAGGATTATTGAAGTGTCTATTTCGGTTTTATCGCTTGTTTTGTCCTATGGTCTAGTGTTTGCTGTCATTTTGAATGGTTCGCTTTTCTTTTAGCTGGCCGATTCGGCTGATGCTGTTCAGCCCCCAGACTTCCCCCCTTGACACTGCTCAAGGTCGATGTGGCTGGGGTAGGCTTTACATAGCCTCTTTCCCCGTGTTTTGCTAAGGAGATGGAGGCTGGGATAGAGTGGCGTGACCGGGCATACCGGGTAAGTTTCGTTTTCTGTTTTGGATTCTAAGGGTTAGGTTTTATTTGGCTAACTTGCGTGGTTTCACCTTTCAGGTTTCGTCAGCTTGCCATCAGCGGTTGTGGCAGGCTGTCAAGTGCTTCAGGGTCTATACCTCGAGGGTCTCCCGTGATACTTCGGGACCTCGATCGGTAAGTGCGTGTACCTAGGGTTGGCTCTTAGATTGTTTGTGTGTTTTCCTCAAGTGCGAGTTATGTTTGCAGGACATTCCCGATATGGGGGGACAGCCGGAGACTCGGGTGACCGAGCTTGAGGCGGAAGCGGCTGGCTCTTGCAATCTCGAGCCGACGAGGTTGCTCAATTTAAGGAGCGAATGGCTCGGTCTCAGGGCGATACCTCCGCGCAGGGTGAGGCTAGGTATCGGGTTGAGAGGGAGAGAGAGGCTGAGGTTGAGGCTACGGGTGCTATTGAGGATGTTGGAGGGATTCTCGAGACAGCTACTCTAGATATACTATCGAGGATGGATGGTAGTGAGTCTCTTATCCTGGATTTAGAGGATCTAGGTTTGGACGACAACGTCGTTGGGCTTGTGATAGCCATAGGCGCAGCTTCTAGGGGTCCTCCCTAGTTTGTGAACTCGATTTAACTTTTTAGTATTTGAGTTGTTTTAGTTTGGTCTTTGCGTTTTTGTTTTGTGAAATGCTGACCTAAATTGACAAGTAATCACTTCATGGTTGTTTTATTCGTAATTTCATCGTAGTTTAGGACGTTTTAAAATGCGTTGGGGTTGCATGAGAGTACGAAAGCGGTTTTTCGGTTTTTTGAAATGCGTTAGTTTGAGCCGGGAATCGGATCAGGTAGTACATCGATTAAAACGTTTGACTCGAGACGTGTAAAGATGTAAAAAATGCTTTGTAGCTAAAGTGTATCGACCGAGTGCGTGTTCGGTGTTAGGAGACAAGTGTGACTGACTCGACATTCATGTTTAAAATGAGGCAAAAAGAGAAAAAAGTTAGACGGATTTTTGAAAAAAGTTAGACCACTTTTTATATCTTAGTGACAATGTCATACTAGGCCACAGACGCGAATTGACAATGTCATTCGGGGCGGCTACAACATGCCTAGGTGGGGTAGCTTATCCCCCTAAAAAGAAAAATAAAAAGGACGTCTAAGTCTGATGGATCTGACGGGTGAAATGTGTTGTCCGTGTGGACCTGCCACTCTTATGCGGACATTTCGGCTTTTGGAAAGGGGTTTAGCGATTTCAGAAGGTCATTCATGACGTCCGGGGTTGTCGGATGTGAGATAAAGGTTAAGGATTGTGGAAATGACTGTACTATAGAACAAGGAAGCTATGTAGGCTAATGTCGCTAAGCGCCTGACCGAAGACAGCGTTACCAATCCTAGTATTCGTCAGTTCATCTAAACGGGCCGGGACTGACAAGACCCATATTGAAAATGTGAGTGAGGAGGGGAAGTGAGATTGGCTGGGCTCGCTTTTGGCTAGGGAGGTGGAAGCTTGCGTTAGGAGGGTCAATGGTGAGAGACTCAAGCAAGCACACCTAAATGGCAAGGGAAAGGAAAAGTTGGACCGATAGAGCCCAACCGTTTAGTACTATGTTGTATTAATTGATATTATGTGGTGTATTAGTACTACTTTTTTGTAGGGTTTTTCTTGACACGTCGTCATTTTCTGGGGTAGCCGGATTTCGGATGTTCGATGTAAGGGGCCTCGACAAAGGCTTGATTTAACTGAATTTTTTATATATTAATGAGAGACACATTTTTTTTATCTTTTTTTTGGTGGCTCGCAACTCGATTCTTCATTTTGCCCGGAGCGCCCTTTCGGGTTTTCACTCCGTCCTCGGCTAACCTTTTTTGCTCTCTTTTTCTTTCTTTTTTTTGTTGTTTTTTTTGTTGTTTTTTTTTTATTTTTTTACGATGGCTCGCAACTCGTTTCTTCATTTTGCCCGGAGTGCCCTTTCGGGTTTTCACTTCGTCCTCGGCTCGTCGTTTGTGCTTCGTCACTTAAATCAATCATTAGCCGGAACGTGGTAGGGGTCCCGGTTCCTACGTGAATCGAGTAATCAATTTTTGTTATTTGGTTGGTTGTACCCGGGGAAGGGTTGCCTACGTATCCGCGTTTAAACGCAATCAAACCATGTTCGTAGTTCTTTCGTAGATGTGAGTGATTTTGCTTTAGACTCGTTATGCCAATTATCGATGTGAGATGTTTAGAGTGTATTCTCCCTAATTAAGTAACTGAGGCGGAGTGATTGGGTGTGACCTCTTGAAAGTGACAATTACCGAGAAACCGGGTTTGGGTCAGGGTGACTGGCTTGGATGGTTTTGGAATGTGGAGTTAGGTAGTAAGTGGTTTCGATAGATCGAAATCTAGAGCTTGATTTTTGTGGAGTTAGGGCTATGGGCTAAGGTTTCGCAATGTGGTAGGAAAAAGGGAAGCTGAGCAAAAATGACTAAGACTTCAATCGGGCGGGATGTAAATTACGTGGGATCTGATTTCCATGTCTGGCCCTAACGGTTGAGATTATCCTATTGAGCTTGAATCCTCAAAATTCCGGACTATCTCCTAACAAGTGTCTCGGGAAGGTTTTAAGGGTTGTAATGCAGGGAGGCTAGTATTTGGGTGCTAGTTGACTGGCCTGTTCATTTTTTCTTTTTCTCTTTTTTTGTTTTTCGTTCGGACTTTGCACTTAAAGTCGAGTTGAATGATTGGGGGTTTCATTCTGACCGTTGAGTTTGGTCTTGATCATTGAATTGGGCCAGTTTAGTTCGGCCTTGGTTTCATTTTTTCTTTGGCTCCTTTTGGCCATTTCAGACTCTTTTTATTTTGTCCGGCTAGCACCTATGGTAGGAATTGGTCAGTCTTTGTTTGAGGGATATTTAGTGTGGGAAATGAGTTTGCCTTCCGTCTTTGATCACAAGCTAAGAGACTATCTAGATTCGTCATAGGATTCGGGAATGTTCGTTCTAAAGGATGGTCTGTGGCTTTCTATACCAGACATGGAATAGGTAAAAAAAAGAACACGAGATCTCAGTTCTTGTAATTCCTCGTTGTTTCGAGGTATGTTTGATTGTTATCGATAAATGGCATAGTACCGAGTTGTAAGCAGGAACGTGCATTATTAAATCAAGCGATTGTCGAGGCGCATTATAAAAGAAGATAAGTTTATTACTTTTTATTGATAGTTATAAGCGGGCTATGCGCCCGAGATATTGTTTTCGGGGAGGTGGAGGACAGATCCACTCACACCTTTTGACTTGATGTGAAAAAGAAAAAGACATTTATTACATTATTAGGTCTAGGCCCTAAGACGAGCTAGACTCTGACTGACACAGATTTTACTCGTCTTGGCGGGTGCTCGCGGGTTGTCGGGATCTTTCTCGATATTCAGGACATTCTTCTCTATAGGGTTGAGGTGGGAACAATCGTTAGTATCGTCAAAGACAACGTGAATGCTAAAGGGGTTTGTGGTAATGTTTGGTTTCTCGGGCGGAGGGAGAGGAATCGTCCCGTTTTCTATCATATCTTGTATGGTATGCTTGAGCCGAAAACAAGATTCAGTATTATGGCCATTGCCACAATGGAAATGGCAATATTCATTAGCATCCCATGCCCTTTTCTTCTTGTTTGCGGGTGGGTCTATAGTAGGACCTATTGGCTAGAGCTTTCCTTGCTCAGTTAGTCTTTTTAAGGCTTCGGCGTATGTGATGCCTTGCTTGGAAAATATCCTAGGGGTGGAATTCGTCTTCCCTCTAGTGGTTGGTTCAAGAAGGTGTACTTCCTCGGCTTTGTTATTTTCGGATGTTCCATAAGATCGGGTTCCCGTGGAAGTGGTTGGTCCCTAGTAGCCTTTCCCCATTATCTTGGAGAATACTCCTTTTTTCATATCGTCCTCTAGGCGTATTCCTAAGGTGGATAGTTCCTTGAAGGTATGAATATTTTGGTACCTAAGGTGAGAGGCGTAAGGTGGTCTAAGGTTATCGACAAATTTCTCTACCAAGGTGGCCTCGTCAGGGCGGTTCACTAATTGGGTGCTGACCTTTCTCCATCTAGTCAGAAATTCGGAGAAGCCTTCTTTCTCGTTTTGGGAAAGGACTTCGAGGCTTCTAATGGTGACTTGCGTTTCAGAATTATCCGCATATTATTTTGCGAATTCTATGGAAATATCGTCCCAGGTGGATATCTTTTTAATTAGGGTCAAGCGAATAGAACCACGATCGTGGCGTGTCTCCTAGGGATGAGGGGAATATCCTAGTGAAGAGGCTAGGCTTGACCCCTTTAATGGCCATATAATCCTTAAGGGTGTGTTTGGATAAGGGGAAATGGAGGGAAAGGGAGGGGAGGGAAATGGAGGGAGGGATTATCCTTTGTTTGGATAGTATTTAGGAGGGGAGGGAAATAGAGGGGGAAGGAAATGGAGGGATGAAGTTGATTAATTTTAGTTTAAAGTAAAATCTTGCCAAAATAGGCAAGATTTGGAAGGAAAATGGGTGTCTTCCCATTAATTACAAAGTTACAAATTTGTCATTACTAACAAAACGTATTCCTCCAACATTTTTCACTCATTCACAAACTTTTTTTTCCAATACTAGTAAATCGGGCTAGGATTAAAAAACTTACGACGATTTTTTTTTTTCGATACGGGTGAGTCGGGCTAGGATAAATTACGACGATTTTTTTTCCGATACTTGTGAGTCAGGTTAGAATAAAAAAATTACGACAAATTTTTTCCCGTTACGGGTGAGTCGGACTAGGATAAATTACGACAATTTGTTCTTTTTTTCCGATACTTGTGATTCAGGTTAGGATAAAAAAAATTACAAAGATTTTTTTTTTTTCTGTTACGGGTGAGTCGAGTTAGGATAAATTACAACGACTTTTTTTTCCATTGATACGTGTGAGTTGGATTAGGATAAGAAAATGTATAAAAAAAAGCGAATAATCCCGGATTAGGATAACTTAGTTTTTTTATGTCTTTTTTTTCATCGCGGATGAGTCAGTTAGGATAATAAAGCGAATAAAAAAAATTACGGGTGAGTCACTGAGTTGAATTGATTAAACAAATAAAAAAATTAATTTCTTTTTTTTATCAATTTGTAAGTCATTTTTGTTGTTATATTTAAACGAGTCAAAAATTAATAATCGTAATGACAAGTTATTATTAATAATCGTAATATATTTTGTTCCTTCCTAATAAAAAACAATTTTATCAATTCTCCTCTCCCTCCCTTCCCTCCTTATTTATGTTATCCAAACAACCATCCTTCTCCCTCCCCTCCCTTTCTCTCCCCTCCTTCTCCCTCGCTCCCTTCCCTTTCCCTCCTATTTTGTTATCCAAACGGACCCTAAAGGCCCGGATGTGATTGAGGGGGTCCTCAGTTCCTTTCAACTTAGGTATGTCAGCTAGGGAGAAGTTCTCTCGTAGCTGGTCGTTCACCATTTCAAACTTCCTATGGTTTTCGAGGTGGACATTGTTGCCTTGGTTTACGCGCATTTGGTTTTCAAGAAAGTCTATGCGGTTCATGGCAGACTGTAGAATGTCGTCCTGAGGTGGTGTGATGGGGTCATTAGGGGTGATGCCGATGGGTTCCCCACCTAGCGGGGTGGAATTTAAAAGGACCTCGTTGAGGACCCGGTTGTGGTGTTCATCAGAGGCTCTATCTTCCAAATGGCCTAGGCGAGAGTCTATGCTGTTTACGGATGCGTTCACCGTGATAACGATGGCTTGTAAATCCCGAATCAGGTTAGTTAGGGTTTCTATGGTTTTATCCCCAGATTGTTTGGCGTTGTTCCCACTATGGTTACTTGCGTCTGTGCTTGAATCTCCTGACATGACTGGAAGGGGTGGTATTAATGAGAATGGATCTAACAGACGGCTTAAAGACTCGTGGAATGCTCGTAATTGAGCGACATGGAAATAAGACCCTTGACTCGCGTATGTTTGCGGTCATTGGTTTAAGAACTCAGGTGCTTTAGACTCTTGGTGTATTCGGCGGAGCGCCAAACGTACTTATGTCTCTGGAGTGAGACGATTTGACACAAACCTCAGAAATGAGGTTTGAAGAGGACTTCTCAAAGGGAGACAACCCGACATGTAAGACCTCGAGTAGAGGCGACCCTAGTAACTAACACAGACAGTTAATCACACGGTTGTATGACGTAAGAACTTGATCGCGATCCCGGCTCAGGATGAAAGAATTTTGATATATGTTTCTCTTTTGAAAACAACTAATCGTTGCGGCGAAAAAAACCTTTTAAAAAGGACGATTTGTAAAATTAGGGTGACGATGGTGCGGTGACATCGTTTGTGACGTAAAAGTGTGTTGCTATGTGTGTGCGTCGGGAATCCGGCGATAGCAAAAGTGTAAAGGTTTTTGAAAGGAGCATGGTTCTTAGGGCAACCAGTTTTGAAAATGATAACGTGGTGCTCTTATCGAAACTGCTATTAATTAGCCAGTTCGATACTTGTGGTGTACGTCGTGCTCGTGACAGAACGTGATGTCCGCGATGGTGTTTTAAAGGTTCGACTAAATCCTTATTAAGGAATTTAGGTAGTGAACAATGTTTTTAGAAAAAAAAACTTTTAAAACGAGCGACCCACGTTCGTTGGTTGCATTAACTAGCATTTGACGGTGGGGAGCGATGTATTGCGAAAAGTGTTTCGAGAGTGTAACCATTTTGGATTCCTTGACCTCATTAATTGAAGCTTCGGTTGTGTTAACGGTATGTTTAAAAAAAATGTTTTTTTTAAAATAAAATGTAACTATTTGGTGTACCTCGATCCCATTAGCTGGGAGTTTCGGTGGTATTAACGGTATTTGTTGTTTGGCGGGTTTTACTTTAGCCGCGTGATGACGTTTGAAAACATATTTTGTTTGAAAATGTCGAGCGCAAAATTTGCCATGATGATGGCATCTGAAATGTTTTTTTTATAAATCATGATTTGACCGTAGAACCTGCGCTTAAAAGGTCGTTTTGAAAAGGTGAAGTATTTTTCGAAAACAGAATTGGGTGCGGTTGAATATATTGGCGTGGTTGAATCCAGATTTTTAATGTTTTATTTGTGTTGGATTGTTCAAAGCACGCTACACATAACTAGGAATGCATACACTCATGCAGGATGTAGACACGGGAAGGTTAGGGTAGGCTACCGCCCACGAATTGTCTTTACTTAGGCATTGAGAATGATCTGGGGAGACGAGTGTCATACCGTCCGTCCGGAACTATCCGCTTATTATTCCCGCGGGGTACGCGTTGGGCGGCCGGAGCGTCAATCGAGGATCTCTCCGCGTGTCCCTAAAGATCTTACCGCGAAGAGGTCGATTGGTCCTGATATCGGTTAGGGTGGGCTTTTTAGGGCCAAAACCTGTAGTGACCACAACTAGGAACTAAGAGATGAGCTTCACCGACCTCGTTCAAGTTACACCACCATTGGAAACTTCTTTCCAAATCCCCAGCGGAGTCGCCAAACTGTGGACGTCCGTCCGCACAGCCCGGCGCCCCGCGCACGCCCGCACGGGACCGACCCGGTTTTTATAGTTTGGCGGCGGCCACCCACGCGGCCCCCTCCTTGCCGGAGGCCAGTCCGATCTCACGTACGGGGCGAATTATCGGACCTCGATTTGGATGACGATCCGGACTTGTACTAGACTGATGGGGACACCAGTGTTACCGTTTGGGAATTGATCGAGTCGTGGTTGTAAATATTTAAAGGCCGTTTTGTTTGGTAAGGCGACCTTTGCAGTGAACTGAAGTTGTTGCCGATTTGTGGAGTCGCCACCGAGTCAATTATGGGGACTCGGAAACCGTTCAAGTCAACTTTGATCCCTTGCCGACTCAATGTTGAGTGGCACGGGACCTAAAGATATAGACATGTACCCTTAAGCACTCCATGCCTGGAATGACTCTCATTGCCAATGGTTTTGGACATCCGGAAACCGGTGATTCTGAGTAGGGGGTGAGGGTACGTATTGGGAAGCCAACATTCGACACATGTCAACACCCAATCCCGCCCACACTATAGCGGCCTCTACTAATCAATCGGTGGGCTGATATCCTAGTTCTTTTATTGTGGTGGAATTACTATAACATCCGTTGTTTTAACCCTATACCTTTTGCTACGTCGGTTGTTGAAGGACAAGTAGGTTTTGTCGTCAAAGTAGTTGTGTTTACATTCTTTGCATGCGATTTCACGTGACAAGCAGGCCATGAAAAGATGCACGTAGGAGAGTAGAGAATACTAATATTATATGTATTAGCAAATCAGTTTTAACGCGATAATACGAATATTAGTCATTCTCGTGGTATACCTTACGTGGTATTCTGCTTAAGATGCGTTGGTTCGGTATTAATAGAGATGCATTGAACCTTATAAGGCGAGCACCGGGACTAATACGGAACCCGACCATCACTTTGTTCAATTTTAGTTGTTTTACGTTTTGAATTCCGTGTTAAGTGATTTAGCATGCGATTATAAGGTCATAAAAGCAATAAATCATACGAAAAACTGTAAATGCGAATGTAAGTAAATCACATAGTGAGGAGTTGCACCCTCGGAGTGTACACTAAACGAGACACGATGCATGGATATTTTGAGAACTGATCTTTGAATTACTCGGGTTTATTTAGTGTGTTTTAGTGTTTGCGGTTTGAAGTTGGGACGTTACGTATTTTTGTGAGTGTTTGTGGGCCTAGTGCCCACATCTAGTGTTGTCGTAGTGCATAATAATAGAAAGTACGAGAATAGAAAGTTTTGTTTAGATGGCAACCTAGTGACGATACGACTTCGACAGGCGGATCCTCCTAGCTTGACCAGTTATTTCGGCAGAACTCTGTTACCGTTTGACCCTTCCTGCGGCTATTCCGGCAGAGCTTCCCTGCTAGACTTGAGCTAGTCGAACACAGGCACCTCGGGATCGAGTGGAGTGCTCGAAGGTGAGGAGTAGCGTCGACGTCGCTTTTTATCGGAACTACGATCGAGTGGATCGTTTGCCTCGGGTATCGGAGTGCGAGCCCTTAGCGAGAGTTTAGAGGGAGAAGAGGAGATGAGAATTGTGTGTTGAAATGAGGGCGTGAAAGGGGGTATTTATAGGTGTTTTTGGCCCTCGTTGCCCATATAGGCGCCTGAGCTGAGGCGCACAAAGACTCAGGCGCCTGGGCTAAGGCGTGGGGAGACCAAGGCACGTGAGGTGGGACGGTTGGAGTTTAGAAGATATTATTTTGATACTTTCCAAAATCTTGGGATGGGTGTATAATATGTATCTTGGGGGTTAAGGTTTCCCTTCCTTGACCTAGCACCGTGAACTTGGTGGGCCTCGGGGGTGCATCCCGAGGTTCACTTGGCGCGGTGTTGACTCGACTCGAGTTTCGGGACCGACTCGGGGTCCCGGTGTCAGAATTGACTCTAATTAGTGTCTATGCGACCGTAACGACACGACTAAGGCTGACATCATGTTAGTTTAATTTTCCCGAGTAATTTATTTGTTCCGTTCTATAGAAAGACTACCTAAAACATCGCGAGCCCGCTTCGCATTGCAGTCTTATCGTCATCGGGTGTTTGTTGGGTACTTCTGTAGCCACCAGGTCCAAATCTCGGTGTCTACAAGGGTCTACCCTAATCACAGGGCCACCCTTATTCGAGTCAAATCGAGGGTCTCTAGAGTCAAAACTCTGCCGATCTCACATCGCAAGTTTCCTCCCTTACCCGTCTGCCTTTCCTCGAGGCCGAGTCAACCTTTTACAAGGCATAGCGTTGTAGCTAAAGGTTCGTGATCCTTACATCTAAGGGTCACTCTTCCGACACTCGAGTCTTAACAAAACCTTCAATCTCACTCAAGGGTCTACCCTTCAGCAGAGCGATCAATCAGGGTTTTGCTCTAAGGGTCATGTCTTACACGTGTTGTCTCACGTACCCCACTTTTGAGCCACTTAGATGCCTCACCATCTGAGTCCTATCATAATCCTTTGTCTCACTTGGGGGCTATTCTCCGACGGAGCGATCAATCACAGTCCCTCCGAGAATCGCACTCTACAAATTTCTCTTAGGAGAGTCTAACCCGAGTCAAACCAGAGTTGTCTTTCCTCCCGCGCTATTTCCTATGCCTTGGCGTGTTTGGGTTCCGAAGCAACATTTCTGATTAGGTGGGTATTATCACAGAGTATGACACTCACAACCGGGAATAGGGACATGGAAAACACCATCAATGAAATGAAGGCTTTGCTGGAGACAATGGTTAGTAGGCAGGCCATGGTTGAAACCCACCTAGGGTTCCTGAAAACCGACCAAGAGGCCATGAATGCTCGTTTAACTGTCATTGAATGACGAGACCTCGATTCTGGGTCAGTAAATACTGGGCCATTTGCCAAAATGATCAGCACGGTGCGTGAGCTCGAACAATAGTTCCACGACCTTCAAGTTAATAGCATTCGTATTGAAAACTCCCGAGACTATACACCCATCAGTGAGAAACTATCAACAGATCTCAACTTAGAAGGGTTACCCATATTCGAAGGGACAGAGGATCCATTACTACACCTCTGAGCCTTCAAAGCATTTATGGCGATCAAGGGGGTCAAAGCCGACATGTTCATCAATCTGTTCGGCACATCCCTCGGGAAATACCCAAAAGCCTGGTTCTATAGGCTTAATGCAAAAAAGATTCCCAACTTGGGAAGATGTGGCTAACGAGTTCGCTAAAAACTATTCTGATAATACTGAACTTCAGACTACCATGCGGACTTTAGAAGTCATGGCCCAAGATCCAACAGAGGGTTTCACCAAATACCTTCAACGTTGGCGGGCCGAGAGTGTTAAGCTGGTAGACAAGCCCAACGAGAAGACACTAGTAGAGGCGTTCATCAACAACCTCCTACCCTCCTACCGCGTCCATCTTAGGTATGCTGGCAATTCAAACTTTGCCGTGCTTACCGAAATGGGCACTAGGATTGAAGACGATCTTCGACATAACAAAGATGTAGGTGAAGCTTCTACCGAAGGCTATACTGGACATCCACTCGAGTCCTTAGAAGCCGAAGACTATTGACAACTTCATCCGAGAGTCTGGATTTAATTTATGTCCGAGTCTGAGTCCGAGTCTAGGATGCAATATTTCTTTTAATTTCAAAGTCAGAGTCAGAGTCAACTGTATTATGTCCTCTTTTCGAAATTCAATAAAATCAGCTTTTCTATTTCCCATATTATGCTTTCCTTATGTGTTTCCGAGAACATGATGAACACCATGATACACTGTGAGCACATGCACGTGACTATTATAGGCACATCTATAATGACTGCAGGAACTGAGGCCCGTGTTTTCCTTTACCTGTTCCATGTCTGGTATAGAAAGCCACATAACTACCCCTAGCAGGAGCGGTATCGAATCCTATGATAAATCTAGGTAGTCTCCTAGTTTGGGTTCAAGACGGGAGGCAAGCACATTTCCTGCAATAAACACCCCTCCAATAAGACTAACCAATCCCTACCTTAGGCGTTTAGTCTGACCAGAAGCAAAAAAATAAACATCGTGACTCTATAAACGTGATGCCAAAAATACCCAACCTGGGACGATGTTTCCACCAAGTTTGCTCGGAATTATGGTGACAATACTGAGATCCAAATCACCATGCTTACCGTAGAGTACTCCATCGCGAGTTGCACTCACATAAACACCAACTAGGCTTACACCTTACAAAGGTTTAACTCCACAAGCCAAATCCAACCGATGAGCCCACCCCCATATCCACCTACAAAACCATAGGGGGTAGCCGTGAAAAAAAAAATAAAAAAAACTGGACAAAAAAATAATCAAAAGTCCAAGGAAAAAGCAAAAGGCCAAAACAAAAAAGCAGGCCATCATCGAAAAAAAGAGGCACCCATGACCGAGGTAAAACAGTCAAATCGAATGAAGAATCCCATGACCGGGGCTAAGAGGTCAACCAAAATAAAATTCAAAAACCCATGACCATGTTTAGCGGTCAACTCATGTGAAAGCTCCTTGACCGGGGTACGGTCAATTCAAAAATTATCAATGCTCATACCATCAAATAGAAGGGTTGCAATTAGGCTGGTCAGCTAACACAACATCTAGCTGTGGACATGGCATAGGTCCACCCCGACGCGGCCACGCGCGGGTTTGGGGAGGCGAATGAATCTCCATATGAGATGGTCAAATTGAAATTTAAATCGAAGTAGGAGTCGCCACCGAATGTTGTGGTTATTCGGAACCATTCGAGCCCCCTCTATGTCGTAGTGGGCCGTATACAAAATACGGCCCATTTCCGATTTCAAAGTTTATTGAGCTCGTCCCTTTGCATTACGATACCGATACCAACATTATCGGATACAGTGTATTGAATGACTCTTGTTGCCAATGGATTCGGACATCCGGAAACCATGGTTTTGAGTAAGGGGTGAGGGTACGTGTTGGGAAGTTCACTAAGAACACCCAACCCCGCCCGCAATTAGCGGCCTTTACTAAGATATCGTTCGTTTTTGGTGTACACGGGTTAGTTCGACGGTTGAATGATATGCAAACATTATTTTCCTAAGCATGTGAGAAAAATAAAATGGGTTGCTAAGTCGTTTAATGCATATTAAACTAATAACGTCAAAGTTATTTTAGCATGTGAAGTTCGTTTTAGTTTAATAAAACGATAAAAACACAAAATAAAATAAAATTGCTACAAACACGAGAAAACGAGTTAGTAACGTTTGAATAAATCGAATAAAGACATGAATAAATAATATTCATGACTCGAAAAAAATTTTAATGACACGTGATGGATTAACACGTGTTGACCGAGGTCGAAAAAAGTATTTTATCGAAATATGTCGCGAAAGTCGCATTTTAATGTAAGGTTCGAAACGAATTAAAAGTAGAAAAGCGAAGAAACGAAGAAAAAGAGCCCGGCGGATCAGGCTGCCGCGCGGGTCGCCTGACAGGCGCGCGACCCGCTTGATGGCCTGCCGGTTTTTTTTTGTTTGTTCGAAAATCATTAATTTTTACAAATCGCGTACAAATATGGATTAATTTATACTCGATTTACATTTTCGATATTCGTCGTATTCGATATTCGATTATGAAATCGATATCGAATAGTCGGAATGACTTTAGAAAAGGTTTTGAAAAAAAGTTTGTTTTGAACGAAAAGTAAAAAAAAAAGAATTTGAACGAAAAAGATGTTAATTCTCTCCGCGTTTAAAATCATCGAATTTTGCAAAAAAGGTAATGATTTTATTAGCATCAACGAGAATTAATTAATTTAGTTCTTGTAGATACGATATTCGATTAGCGAATCGGTATCATATTTTAAGAACGTTATAAAAATGGTTGTATAGTATCGATTATTAGTAATAAATAAAAATATGTGATGAATGACCCATATTAATAATACGAAACGACCGACGACCCGTAAAAAAAAGTGATGGACGAAAAAAAAAAGACGTGAGAGAGAGAGAGAAAGGAGAAGAATCGGGTTTGATTTACCCCCTCAACCTATATGCTTTATTTTCTCGGTATAAGGCTCGTCGGACGGTGGCTTAGGCACGGGAGCGTCGAGATGATGTGGGTGAGTTTAGGATGGTGCGATTTTATGTGTGTGAGGTGTCGGGTTCGGCCGGATGGGGGGAGTTTCGTCGGTACTTCGAGATTTCTTCGGGATTATGTCGGGATTTGCTTTGTACTATTTTACTAGACAAGTTTAGGAATAATTGATGTGTATTTTGGTTGCTGAAATTGTTGTGTGAAATCGTTGGTTAAAAATTTGTTTTTTGTGTTGAATGTGAAGTCCTATTTATAGGAGTCGAGGTAGTCTTGCTTGTGTGACAAGGAATACCGGTTTGGATAGGAAACACGAGAGTTTGAAAGGGAACGAAAGTCTCGTTTCTTGGTGGGGAAGCCAAGTATTTCGGCTGTCATGAAGAGTTGGCCGAGTATTTTGGCTGTCTTGGCCGAGTATTTGGAGCTCGGTCGGTGTCTGATTCGGTTTCCGGATAGAATTCTTACTTGAGATCGAATTCTATCCTTAAACGGATTTGTTTAATATTTTTTGATGATGATTTTTGTAGTATTTGGGACCGGATCAGCCGTGTGAGGTGTCACGGCTGACTCGTGTGTCTCGAGAATATTTTTGACCGGGTTTTGACTCGGTCATAAGAAGACGGTTTTACCCCTGGTGTCGGAAACGACCCAAATTAGTCTTATTTGACTCGAAACGATCCGCTGGGCCTGAATTTGAGGTTGTTTTTGTAAGATATGTACTCCGTAATAAGCCTAAACCAAATGTCCATGATTTCGAGCCCATATTCGAGTCCATTAAAGCATGTTTGCGTCCAATCATCATCAGGTGTTTCCCGGGACCTACTATAGACACCTGGCGGTCAAAATGTGGGTGTCTACAGAGCCCCCACTCTGACTGAGGCTTGGACAAGGCGAAAGTCAGAGTAGCTACCAAGCCAATCGAGGATTAAGACCTGGCAGACTTCCGATCGGGTCGTTTAGAGTCCATTAGACTTGCGTTGGTGGGGCTCGCCAGCCATAAGATTGAAATCATACCTGGATAGATGTCAACAATGTCGTGGGGATTTTTCTTAAAAAGGTCCTGGGTATGTCTGTTTACAGACATATCCCATCTTGGAATGGCGCGGGAGCCTCCATTGGAAGCTGTGGGTATACCGCTTACTGATAATCCCACCTCGAAATAGCACGGGAGCCTCCATTAGAAGCTGCGGGTGTACCGCTTACTGATACATCCCATCTTAGAATTGCGCGGGAGCCTCCATTGGAAGCTATGGGTATACCTCTTACTGATAATCCCACCTCGAAATAGCACGGGAGCCTCCATTAGAAGCTGCGGGTGTACCGCTTAAGGATGCATCCCATCTTAGAATTGCGCGAGAGCCTCCATTGGAAGCTGTGGGTATACCGCTTACTGATAATCCCACCTCGGAATAGCGCGGGAGCCTTCATTACAGGCTGCGGATGTACCGCTTACTGATACATCCGATTCTTCAGTAAAAATGTTGCTTGAATTTTCACTAGGAATTTTCTTTTGAGAATTCTCCGGGAGTCTTGGGATACCTGTATGCTTTGCATGCAACATTCAGATAAAACACTGACTCACGCTGGGGAAAAAAAATGATTTTCCTTTGATTTTTGGAAAGAAAATTTTTGAAAATTTTTGGAAACGCTGAAATTTTTTGAATTTTTTTTGGAAATTAGAATGCTTGGGATGACTTGATTCCCGATCAGATTCTGACACGGACTTCTAAAATCCTCTGGTTAGGCCTGTATGCCTAGATGAAGTGTGATAAAAATTCCTATTCCCGGGGTGACTAGGAAAGGGATTTTCTCAAATGGCTAAGTTTTGCAAATTTTAAAATAAGAATTTGGAGAGAGACATGCCGACAGACTCGACTCTGGACTTGACCGGACGAGTTGGCAGACACGACTGGACTCTCTAAGGGTTTGACCGTGACTCGGTAGGGGATGGGCCACCTAAGATGACAAGACTCTTAAGTTGCGCTATTCCGTAGCCTAGGCGAGTGGCAACATGGTCGAATCCTCAGAGTGAGATTGTTTCCGTACGACAGGGCTTTGGGGTAGCAATGCCGTAGACTGGTGTTCTTTTGAATTTTTTTTTGGTTTCGGGACATGTTCCCAAAGTAGGTGTTGTCTCGAGTCTCTGACAGATTCTTGTCTTCGACTGGGCCGAGTACTAGGACACACTATAGAAAGGAGGCTAGTTTTTGATCTTTGGATTATGTGAGTGGATGGAGAACTTCTGCCTAAGAGAAGCCCCCGGGACGACAAAGCTAGCTGCTGAGAACATGACAGTGTCGTGACCGGAATGATGGTGCTTTTGAATGAGTGTCAATGTGGGTGGTTGTGCCTCTATTGAAAAGCTGCCTACGTATTCACGTGTAGTGAAATCAAACCATGCCGTAGTTCAGTGTTGAAAAATGTATTATGGTGCCTAGTTTATTAGGGCTTTGTGTGTAACTAGCCATAGCAATGGTGTAGGCTAGGTGCATTCCCAATGATGTCTTGACCAAAGGGCTAGAATAGTTAGGGTGTTGATCCTGTGACTGTGAGCATTTTCCGGGGTAGCCCCCAGAGGTGGTGTGAACTATTTGGGCATGTTCTATGCCGACCGCAAGTTGAATTCCCGTGTTTGGGGTTGGTAAATGGTTTAGATGTTTTTTGGAAATGTGGTGCTAGGAAGTAAGTGGCTTTGATGATTCGAAATCTGGAGCTCGATTTTGTGGAGCTAAGGCTTCGAGGGTAAGGTATTGTAATGTGGTAGGAAAGGGGGAAGTCGAGTAATAATGACTCGAACTTCGATCGGGGTAGGTTTGATAATGCGGGATCTGATTTCCATGTCTGGCCCTAATGGTTAGGGTATCCTATGGAGCTTGAATCCTCAAAATTCCGGGCTGTCTTTAGCCTAGGTCTCGAGAAGGTCTTGAGGGTTGTAATGTGGGAAGGCTAAATGTGGTGCTAGTTGACCAGCTTGATTGTTTCTCCCCTATTTGATGGTATGGGTTTTGATAATTTTGAATAGACCGTTTCACTTGAGTTGATCGTTAACTAGGGTCATGGGTTTTTGAATTCTTTGGGTTGACCTCTTAGCCCCGGTCATGGGATTCTTCATTTGAGTTGACCGTGTTTGGTCGAGGGATGTTGATAATTCTTTTTTTGATCATGGCCAGCTTTTTTGTTTTGGCCTTTTGCTTTTTCCTTGGACTTTTGATTTTTTTTTTGTCCAACTTTTTTTTGTCGGTCAGACTAAACACATAAGGTAGGGATTGGTTAGTCTTATTGTATGGGTGTTTATGGTGGGAAATGGGCTTGCCTCCCGTCTTGAACCCAAACTAGGAGACTACCTAGATTTGTCATAGGATTTGATACCGCTCCTGCTAAAGGTAGTTATGTGGCTTTCTATGTCAGGCATGGAATAGGTAAAGGAAAACACGGGTTCGGTTTCCTGTAGGCATTATAGATGTGCCTATAAAAGTCACGTGCATGTGCTCACAGTGTATGATGATGTCTATCATGTTCTCGGAAACACATAAGGAAATTGTATATGAGAAATAGAAAAGCTGATTTTTTTGAATTTGAAAAGAGGACAGAATGAAAGACTCTGACTCTGATTTGAAAATAAGGATGTAGGGTATCCTAGGCTCGGACTCAGACTTAGACCCGAATCAGATCCAGACTCGGATGCTTGGTTGGTTGTTTTTTGTTGGTAAGGTCTTCGACAGGTGCCACGACTCGCCTAAACTCGGCTTTGCGCAAATGCAAGAGAGGGTGTCAAACTAGACATGGCCCGGGGTGACGGGATGATAAAGGCTCTGGGATCGGGATACTCGAACGTTGACCTAGACAAAGTAACGACCGCGAATTGGACTCGAGCTACATAAGGGTGAATCCGAAAATGGGGGCGACCGTGTTTGACCGTGTCGCGTGCTTGGCCCAACCGTGGTGACCTAAACCTAGATGACTCGAGTGTTCGTAGCATAGGTTCGACTCGGAGAAGGCATCATAAGGACGCCGGTGTAGGATGGACGTTAAGTACCCCCTAAGGTGATCGTGGTTGACTGCTCGGGTGGAGGACAGCCCCCAAATGAGACTAAAGACTCTGGTAGGACTTGGATGATGCGACATCTAAGTGACTCAAAAGTGGGGTAGGTGAGACACGTGTAAGACATGACCCTTAGAGCAACCGTGATTGATCGCTCTGCTGAAGGGTAGCCCCCGAGTGGGACTGAAGACCGACTCCTAGACGGGTGACTCGTGGAAGGTGGACCTCCTTTGGATTTGGCAAAGTGGGCCTAGTCCCGTTCGGAGGAAGATCCGTGTGTGAAATCTCCAGACTTTGGACTCGATTGTGTAAATGGGCTTCCCTTTGTAGGAGTTTGTCCTACGTAGGTGGGTCGTGCTTTGACAAATAAGGCGGACTTGGGATGGGGTAGAAACTCGTGATGTAAGATCGATGGAGTTTCGACGCTATGGACTCTAACAACTTAAGACAAGACCCGACACTGCTAAATACGGGAAGTCCTAAGAAGAAGAAGGTTTTGAATAGAGGATTTGGATTTGGAAAAACCGAACAAGGTCGGATAGGATGGCCCGATTTTTTTTTGAAAATCGAAAAAAAGTGTTACCGGGCCGATATTTTGGATTTTTGAAAAGGTTTGGACAGCGTACCGGCTAAAAATAAGCTATTTTAAAATCATAAGTCCTAAATTCGGTAGCTTTACGGGTTTTGAAAAATGGATAATTTTCGAAAAAGATGCAAGTTTTTGAAAATGACGGTTTTCTGAAAAGACGAGACACGGATCAAGTAGCATGTAGTCACGGAAACAGTATAATGAAGCCATGTATGCTCTTAGTCTAAGTCTCGGTCGGTCGAATAGGGTCTATACCAACGACGATAGCATTCTCGCAAATCAGGACGGTCTTCCTAAGCCGAGTTGGTCTTAGAACCTGCCGTAAAACCCATGCGAGTTCCGCCGTTGAAGTCTTTAGTGCACCCATTTAGGAATGCACCGTGGTATAGTGGGACGTCGGTCACAAGTAACCGGCCCGGGAAAGAATTGGGTTATGCATGAACCATTGAACTAAAATGTGTACATTACTATTCGAACGATTTCTTTTCGAGTCTCACCCTGAGGATGCCGATGGTAAGTGACTCATCAGTTGATCCCCAGCGGAGTCGCCAAATTGTGGACATGACATAGGTCCACCCCGACGCGGCCACGCGCGGGTTTGGGGAGGCGAATGAATCTCCATATGAGATGGTCAAATTGAAATTTAAATCGAAGTAGGAGTCGCCACCGAATTTTGTGGTTATTCGGAACCATTCGAGCCCACTCTATGTCGTAGTGGGCCGTATACAAAATACGGCCCATTTCCGATGTCAGAGTTTATTGGGCTCGTCCCTTTGCATTACGATACCGATACCGACATTATCGGATACAGTGTATTGAATGACTCTTGTTGCCAATGTATTCGGACATCCGGAAACCATGGTTCTGAGTAAGGGGTGAGGGTACGTGTTGGGAAGTTCACTAAGAACACCCAACCCCGCCCGCACTTAGCGGCCTTTACTAAGATATCGTTCGTTTTTGGTGTACACGGGTTAGTTCGACGGTTGAATGATATGCAAACATTATTTTCCTAAGCATGTGAGAAAATTAAAATGGGTTGCTAAGTCGTTTAATGCATATTAAACTAATAATGTCAAAGTTATTTTAGCATGTGAAGTTCGTTTTAGTTTAATAAAACGATAAAAACACAAAATAAAATAAAATTGCTACAAACACGAGAAAACGAGTTAGTAACGTTTGAATAAATCGAATAAAGACATGAATAAATAATATTCATGACTCGAAAAAAATTTTAATGACACGTGATGGATTAACACGTGTTGACCGAAGTCGAAAAAAGTATTTTATCGAAATATGTCGCGAAAGTCGCATTTTAATGTAAGGTTCGAAACGAATTAAAAGTAGAAAAGCGAAGAAACGAAGAAAAAGAGCCCGGCGGATCAGGCTGCCGCGCGGGTCGCCTGACAGGCGCGCGACCCGCTTGATGGCCTGCCGGTTTTTTTTTGTTTGTTCGAAAATCATTAATTTTTACAAATCGCGTACAAATATGGATTAATTTATACTCGATTTACATTTTCGATATTCGTCGTATTCGATATTCGATTATGAAATCGATATCGAATAGTCGGAATGACTTTAGAAAAGGTTTTGAAAAAAAGTTTGTTTTGAACGAAAAGTAAAAAAAAAAGAATTTGAACGAAAAAGATGTTAATTCTCTCCGCGTTTAAAATCATCGAATTTTGCAAAAAAGGTAATGATTTTATTAGCATCAACGAGAATTAATTAATTTAGTTCTTGTAGATACGATATTCGATTAGCGAATCGGTATCATATTTTAAGAACGTTATAAAAATGGTTGTATAGTATCGATTATTAGTAATAAATAAAAATATGTGATGAATGACCCATATTAATAATACGAAACGACCGACGACCCGTAAAAAAAAGTGACGGACGAAAAAAAAAAGACGTGAGAGAGAGAGAGAAAGGAGAAGAATCGGGTTTGATTTACCCCCTCAACCTATATGCTTTATTTTCTCGGTATAAGGCTCGTCGGACGGTGGCTTAGGCACGGGAGCGTCGAGATGATGTGGGTGAGTTTAGGATGGTGCGATTTTATGTGTGTGAGGTGTCGGGTTCGGCCGGATGGGGGGAGTTTCGTCGGTACTTCGAGATTTCTTCGGGATTATGTCGGGATTTGCTTTGTACTATTTTACTAGACAAGTTTAGGAATAATTGATGTGTATTTTGGTTGCTGAAATTGTTGTGTGAAATCGTTGGTTAAAAATTTGTTTTTTGTGTTGAATGTGAAGTCCTATCTATAGGAGTCGAGGTAGTCTTGCTTGTGTGACAAGGAATACCGGTTTGGATAGGAAACACGAGAGTTTGAAAGGGAACGAAAGTCTCGTTTCTTGGTGGGGAAGCCAAGTATTTCGGCTGTCATGAAGAGTTGGCCGAGTATTTTGGCTGTCTTGGCCGAGTATTTGGAGCTCGGTCGGTGTCTGATTCGGTTTCCGGATAGAATTCTTACTTGAGATCGAATTCTATCCTTAAACGGATTTGTTTAATATTTTTTGATGATGATTTTTGTAGTATTTGGGACCGGATCAGCCGTGTGAGGTGTCACGGCTGACTCGTGTGTCTCGAGAATATTTTTGACCGGGTTTTGACTCGGTCATAAAAAGATGGTTTTACCCCTGGTGTCGGAATCGACCCAAATTAGTCTTATTTGACTCGAAACGACCCGTTGGGCCTGAATTTGAGGTTGGTTTTGTAAGATATGTACTCCGTAATAAGCCTAAACCAAATGTCCATGATTTCGAGCCCATATCCGAGTCCATTAAAGCATGTTTGCGTCCAATCATCATCGGGTGTTTGGCGGGACCTACTATAGATACCTGGCGGTCAAAATATGGGTGTCTACACTAGCCTTTCCACATTACAACCCTCAAGACCTTCCCGAGACCTAGGCTAAGAGACAACCCGAAATTTTAAGGATTCAAGCTCTATAGGATACTGATAAGTCGATATTTATACATATTTTTAGCCCTTTAATATTATTATTTTTATGTCGTCTTTCGTATTATTTGAATTAAAATGATTATTTTATTTAAGTTGGGTTTATTATTACACTTTTGATATTTTTGTGCTAAATTGAGTTTTTAATATATATTTTAATTAATTAGTAATAACCCACTTGGATCAAGATTGCCAGAGTACTAAAATCGTTTGTATGTTTGCAAGTCTGTCTTAAGATGACAATATCTCATTCATACAATGACGGAAAAATACTATACGATTCAAGATGCGATGGAAAGCTAAGTTCAAGATGAACAACTTTGTTGAAGAGAGCAAAATCAAAATCCATCATCTAATGGGACGAAATCAAGCTTGAAACCATCAGCCCATTATGGAAAAATAAGGAAAGAGAATCCGATGTAAATAGGAAAGAAAAAGATGTGAAATTGTGAGAGCAAGATCAATTAATTAAGGAAAGAAATAATCTCACTAAAACCAAATTACCACTATAAAAGAAGGTATTAGAGCTTTAATGTAAGGGGAGAAGGAGAAAAGAAGGAGCCACAAAACACATACATAGGAATAGGGCGAAGGCCTTGGCTTTCACAGCCAAGGTCGGTACAAATTCTACCGGATTTTAATGCGGGACGCGATCAATTCAAATCCTAATTTATCTAACGGTTGTATCTATCTATCCTATTTAGTTTATCTATCGTTTAATTAGTTATTTAGTTTAATTTTTCAGTTATTGAACATGTAATGTATTGATTACTGTTGAGTTATTAGATTACGTTATTGTTTTAACGTTTAATTAGTACTTTGATATTCATATAAAATTCACGATTTGACTGTTGTTTTCATGTTTATTAATTTAGCCTGATCACCTAGATTATTTACATGAGTCGATTGTTTAATTAATAGTGTTTTAAATTAGGTTGCAGCTTACTGGTCTAATTTAACTACTAGAATTTTGTATGATAATTGAGTTATATTTAATTGCAGCTTTCTGGTTCTATATAATTCAATTGATTGGTGTTCTTAAAGGGATTAAATTTATTGACTTGATACATGCTTACGTGGTTGAGTCAATCTAATTTAGTTTGGATTAAACTTGCGTGGTTAACGGAGTTTAACGAGTAAGAAAGATAAAACTGTTAATTTACTTGCTTACAAGGGATTAAATAGTTACCGATCTATTTGAGTCTAATTAATTGAATCCATGATTAACCCGTCTATATCATATATTGCATGTCTCGAATATTGTTATGATTAATTTTATTTATTATTATTATTATTATTATTATTATTATTATTATTATTATTATTATTATTATCAAAACCAAAAAAAAACCCCATTTTATATATATTTATACTATTAAATAATAAATCATCTTAGATAATAACGTCAGTCTCTGTGGGATCGACCTCAATGGTTTTCGTGGAGGGGATCCTGGACTTTCTTCTTTCTTCAATGGAGGCTCTCCCCATTGGAGGCGGGGGGGGGGGGGGCGATGCCGGCCCGTCGAGACGCCCGGTTCTGGACCTCAACCGGCCCCCAGAACCGGAGCTAGATCTCAACCAACCTCCCGCTCCGGAACCTGCTGATAGGAATCCGGAACCTGCCGATCGGAATCCGGAACCTGCTGATAGGAATCCGGAACCCTATCTACCGTAGAGTTAGTAGTGTTTATAAATTTAATTTTTAGTGCGGAAACGACAGGCATCAAATTTTGGCGCCGTTGCCGGGGATATTACAACCTGGTTGATGATTACAAGCATAATAATTCGGTTTCGACATCTAGCCTTTCCACATTACAACCCTCAAGATCTTCCCGAGACCTAGGCTAAGAGACAGCCCGAAATTTTAAGTATTCAAGCTCCATAGGATACACCCTAACCATTAGGGCCAAACATGGAAACTAGATCCCGCATTATCCAACATACCCCGATCGAAGTTCGAGTCATTTTTACTCGACTTCTCTCTTTCCTACCACATTACAATACCTTACCCTCGAAGCCACTGCCAATGCTAAGTCCTCCCAAAACAGTCTCATTACAGACTACTGCAATTCCCCTATAACACATCCTTCCCATTTCGATATTCGACCGTGTTGCCATTCGCCTAGGCTATGGAATAGCGCAACTTAAGAGTCTTGTAAATTTAGGTGGCCCACCCCCTACCGATTCACGGTTCAACCCTTCGAGAGTCCAAGTCGTGTCTGTCAGCTCGTCGGTATGCCACTCTCTTCAAATCCTTGTTTGAAATTTGCAAAACTCAGCCATTTGAGATAACCCTTTTCGACAAGGTCAAATTTCAGTCTATTAAACTGCAAATTTCTTTTTTACCCGTTTCAATTTTGAAAACCTATCTCCTAGCACGTGAGTTGCTTTCAGGACTTCGATTTCAAAGTGAAGCTAAAACCATTTTCTCCCAGCGTAAGTTAGTCTATAGATGCTAACTGCATTTCCTATATGCTATCTAGCTATCTACTATGCCTGCTATTTCTGGCAATGTATCTAACATTTCAGGTGCCAGCTAGTGCTTCCCAACGGAACAACAAAGACGGTGTTTCTCCTGGAATGCTACATCAAGATGTGATGTGTCGGCATACGGGTACACCCAAGACTTCAGAAGCAAGTCCCACGTAGCTACTTTACTCCCCAGCGTGAGTCGGTTTCTCCTGGAATGCTACATCCAAGATGTGATGTGTCGGCATACGGGTACACATAAGACTTCAAAGGCAAGTTCGACTCCCCACATAGCTATCATCATCAGGACATGTATGACCCTTTTCTTATGGCTGGCGAGCCCTTCATGCGAGTCTAATGGACTATAAACGACCCGACCGGAAGGCTGCCAGGTCGTAATCTGTGATTGGCCTGGTAGCTACTCTGACTTTCTAAGGACTAATTAGTGACTAAGTCAAAACTAAGGGTTGACTAGTCTATCTTGGTCAAACTTTGGCTTTTTAAGTCAACATAGACCAAGTCAAGATAAAGGAACCCATATTAAATAATTTACTTAGAAATAATTGAATCTTTAATCAAATCTCACCTAATGAACGCTTCAAATAGTATATCTCAAATAAAGTGTTCCAAATCTCTTACATAAGTATACTAAAACTATCATTTAAGATAAATTTTACGACGATTGATATTGTTTGTTAATCTTAAAATCGACACACTCAAATTCCATAGGAACAACCATGCTTCTAGTCGGTGTGTTACCTAAGCCGGTGATCAGACACGTTTTTCACGAACGATGTTATCGACACCAATCATGGTGAAAATGAACATGTGCCCTGGCAGTACCATCTGAGTTGTCTTCACCATTCCATGTTGTAATGACTTGTTCCGAGTCAGTACACACCCTACAGACCGGTCATCCTTATGGAACCCGGTATTGTTTCATCCCTCTGGACATCAGACATGTGCCCCCCGATGACCGCTGAGCTCGATATTCCAGAGACTCTGTCTTTATAAGACACCCAAATTTAGCCTACGTTTCGTGTTGGGCGCTATCTTGGTAAAGTTTAGAAGACGATGCGATAGAAGACAACTTCGAAAGTAGACTACGACACTCGGAGTCACTGCTCATGGGAGGCCATGATGCATCCTGTCGGTGCGAGAAAAATGCTAAGAAGTAAATGGACAGCCAGCTCTTTATGAGTTTGTCGGTAGAGTAGTAGTCGTCCAGTTGCCATTGAGGTGCTCGGTTGTGTAAAGGTTCTCTTTCCCGAGACCAAGAGTATGGATTGGGTGTGTGCGCATACATAGACAAGGGCACTGATCAATTCTCACTCTCAATATCGGATATCTTTGGGGGCGGAATACCTTCTGACCTTTGCCTTAGCAGAGTACGGGACATGTTTGGTTTAGCGGGGCCTCTGAGTCCATGCACTTGCAGTCCTTCTTCTCTGTATGTCAGTCGACTAAACCGAGTCAATTTAGGTGTTCGATCCTATTGAGCACTAGGGGTGAGATGTAAACCTCCTAGTATCGATATGATTGGTGGGATTGATGTTCCCATCCGCACTTATGGTGAGATGCAAGCCTTAAGTGTGCATGAGACATTAGTAGTCACGTCCTGTGCATTATGTGAACGGAAACCATTGTTTTTAAAAGTAAATGACTACATTTTTCTAAATCACATGTGCTAGTATGCTTTGTTACTGTTCTATACTCTTATGACTAATGATGTGATTGAAATTCTTGATAATTGGAAGGGATGTTTTGTTATATGTCTTGCTTGAATATTGATTATGATTGATATTATGTTTCATACGATTTCTATTATGTATGTATAACTCTATTTTCACATGACACTTGTACGAAGCCATGATCTATGCTTTACTGTATTATTCACATGATACTCATATGATGTATGTATTACTTTATTCTATATAACCTACATGTCTTCTATATTTAAATTGATTCGCATGTTAACTGAAATCACTTCATGTGTATCTCACATTGTATACATGTCGATTTGTAATGTGACATGCCTGCTTATCTGTTAATTAGATAACCTAAACATTGTACTAAATTGATTATTCAGGGCCGTGTTAGAAGGACTGCTAGGTTACTCCCACTAAGTGGGACATGTATATTTAAATATGCATTCAGGTTGACGAACCCTCAAGACTGGACATGGGGGCATGCTTGAGTGCAAGAGATACAGTGTGGCAGATGAGAGTGTCAAACTATAAATCCTGTAACACAAATTTTGTCAGACTATTGTATTTAGAAATTTTTAATTCGGTTTCAGTTGTTGTATTTTAACAAATGGTTCATTTATCGGTAAAAGACTCACTTGAGTCGACAATTTTTTATTTTTAGCCCTTTTTACGACTTAATTATTTTCCGTCTTGTTAATTAATGTCATTAGAAGAATCGGGTTGTTACACGACGAGCCGAGGACGGGGTGAAAACACGAATGGGCGCCCCGGGCAAAATGAAGAAACGAGTTGTGAGCCGTCGTAAAAAACATTGACGAACCGAGGACGGAGTGAAAACCCGATAGGGCGCTCCGGTCAAAATGAAGAATCGAGTTGCGAGCCGTAAAAAAAGTAAAAAAAGAAAAAGAAAAATGATATAACAAAAGGTGAGCTGAGGACGGAGTGAAAACCTGAAAGGGCGCTCCGGGTAAAATGAAGAATCGAGTTGTGAGCCACCACGAAAAAAAGGAATCCGTTAAATCAGTTAATAAATAAAAATGTGCTTCTCATTAATAAAAAAAAATCAGTTAAATCGAGCGTTTGTCGAGGCTCTTTACATCGAGCATCTGAAATTCGGCTACCCCGGAAAATGACGTGTCAAAACCGAACAAAAGTTAGTACTAATACGCCACATAATATCAATTAATAGAACATAGTACAAAACGACTGGGCTCTTGATGGGAGGAATTGCCGTGGGTCCTACCGATCAAGTATACCAACTATACCTAACTAGTAGCTAGGGTAAGTCGGGTCGAGTCCACGGGGACGGTAGTAGGCGTCTAGACTAGGGTCAACTCACAAACAAGACTAAATCACCAACACAACACAAAGGGAGACTAACTAACGAGAATTGATTAACTATGATGGTTGGGAGAGATGAAAGTGGACTAACAATGAACTATGTATGACATGAACTAATTAAACAACTAGAACAATACAATCAACTAACTAGATAAATATATATGCTAACAAGATCGAGATATCAAATATGGGAAGGAGTACGGTTAGTTTGGGGTCATAAGTGTAGTAGGATAGTAGGGAGGTCAAGGGTGTAGGTTTCACCTAGTTACTAAGGTCGGTCCGCGCTCTCGCGTCAAAGCCTAAGTCCGCACTCTCATGTCTAAGACTAGACCCGAATACTCATGCAAAGTATTACCCAATACACAAGGATTCAACCACAAATTGATCACAAAATGAGAGGATGAAAACAAGCATGAGAAGCATGGCCACTACTACTCAAACAAGCAATTCAACAAACACATAGAGTGCTCAACATGTGACTAGTAACAAAGATTCCACCTTTTTCCTTAATCAAACCCTAATTAACCATAATCCACAATTAATCACCCTACTAACCCCACAAAGAGTCTACTCACACATAGTGAAACTAACAATAACAAGAATGAGAGAAATCAACACAAACATTGAAACATCCATAATGAAAGTGAAACTAGTAAGAATAATGAACAATAAACAAAACAATGAACAGAGATTAAAACTTGATAAATAAACAAAGATTAAGAGAAATGAAATTGTACCAACTAACAAGAGGATAAAAAGATGAGAACTTGTATTAAAAGAACACCAAAAAATCTCCACCAAAAGTTGTCAAGGATTGATGGATTATTCAAGAGATCCTTAATACTCCCTCCGTATCTATTTGTTCGTCCACTTTGTTTAATATATGGGTGGAGTATTATAATGAAAGTGGACGAACATATGGATACGGAGGGAGTACAAGATTAACTAACTAAATTAATCTAAGATTAACAAAAGTGTAAGGAGAGATTAGTCTAATGAGAGGAGGAACTCTATCTAGGGTTTGGAATAATGTAGAGGAGTCTAAAAGTCCTTAAACAATACAATGGGAGGGTATTTATAAGGTTACAAGAGCAAAGGAGAAGAAAAGAAGAGGCGTGGGCTACAGCTGGCTCATCCCGGTCGAGATGGTGGTGGTCCCGACCGGGACGAGATGGTCCCGACCGGGATGAGCTTTGTCCCGGCCGGGATGGCCTAATCAGTAGCCGCTCTAAGTTTGCACTCCTTCCCGACCGGGAAGGCTACTCTTCCCGCCCGGAAAGGGTCTTGAAGGCCTCCAATATGATCTCTAAGGTCCCTCCTTGCTTCTCATGGGCTTCTCATCGATTCTCGGGGCTCGGAATCGAGTCTAAGGGGCTCGGGAATGGGTCCCAAGGTTTCGGGATCGAATCTAAGCCACCGAGTGATCGTTCCTTCTCTTCGTTGGTTCCAAATGTGTAAGAAACGAGTCAGAATCGTTCCAATTCTCCATGAATGGTCTTGGGAACCTAAAACGAACTAGAAGAAGCATAAGTAGCCCAGAAACCCCTCCAAAGAGCGATTTCACAAGAGAAACCGGGACCAAACACAACAAAACTGTGGATGCAACCGGACACAAAAACACACAAACAAGCAATCATACAAACAAACAAGTAATCGGTTGCACCCAAAAAGAAATAAATACCGCTTCCCTCTGCAAAGCGGTGAAAGAAGCACCAGTTTAGGACTCAAGGCAAGTGACAACGTTCCCAAGCTAATAACACAAATCGAAATGAACAAAACCCTAATAGTATGACAACAAAGAAATAAAAACGTTGGTAACTTACCTAAGTCCTCCTAACCTTCTAAGAACGTACTACGGGACGATCGGCGGGATGGAAAAAGGATGAACCACGGTGTTAGTCGACACTGTAGGTAAGTGATACCCCGCCCCCTTTAGCGATGAGCCAAGAGGGTCGTCCCATGCTCAAAATAGCCCAACTAGTCCAAGTAAAAAGGTGAGTATGATTGCAAAATGAGGGAAGACCGATCATTACCGCGTCATCCTTCCTAGGGACTCGGTCCTTTGGTAGGCTCTTCACGGTAACGATCGGAAAAAGGCTTGTTTTTGTGAGATATTTTCTTTGGCATCTTCTTTCTTTTGCATTTTTGCTTTTGTTTTGCTATGCCTTTTCTTTTTCTTCTTTTGTTTTTTCTTTTTGATTTGTTGCGCCTTTTCTTTTTCTTCATTCCTTTCTTTCTTTCATTTTCTTTCATTTTCTTTTATTTGTTTGCCCTTTTGGCTAGATTTTTGTGTTGTAGGCACTTCTTTTTGCAACTAAGAAAGAAATTTCAACAATTTGCATCTTATTTTGTGGATATGTGTAGGAGGTAAGGGAATGGGTATGTCGGGAGCGCGCTTTCCCTTCAAACCCACAAAAAGGGGAGAAACCTGGACTAATCAAACAATTCCGAACACGGTCACCTAAGGGACGGGACTCGGCAACCAAGGCCTTTTCACACCGTGGGTGGTCATAATGGTCAAAATGCAAATCCCGTTGTAAATCCCTAGTAAGCTAGGTGGACACAAGGTAAAAGACCAACGAAACTATTGATTTAGGGTCATTCTACTAGACTGAAGTCCAAGACTCGATTCACATCACTAGAAAGGGAAAGTAAACACTTGCGCACTAGCCTCAAAACCAGGTTTTCGAAAACCTTTTATTACACAAGACACAAACTAAACAAAACACAACAAGGACAAAAGAAAATGAGACACACACAACAAAACAAAACAAAATAAGAGAAAAGAGAACAAACATACAAACAAAACAAACACCACCCCGAAACATCCAAATAAGCAACCAAAATAACCACAACCTTCAACAAGCTCCACCCGAGCACACATCATCACAAATCTCCTCCAAACTCCACAAGAGACAAAGAGGAAAAGATATAAAATAATGATAATCTAAAAAAAAACGAGAGATATAATATTGTAGGATATAATTTTATTTTTTATGAAGATAAAAAGGATAATTTAAAATATAATAAATAAAAAATAATTTTATCGCCCTCGATCCGCAACAGATAGAGGAGGATTTCTTGAGCTTTCCGAAACTCACGGCGATCAAGGAACCAATAAGGAAATGGGGAGGCAAAACACACGCAATACAACAACGACACAACGACACAAAAAGAAAAGACACAAAAGAAATTTTTTTTGATTTTTGTGAAAATATTTCAAATTTTTAGGTTTTTTTAAGATTTTTCAAAAAACTACGAAAACAAAACTAAACTACACTAGGATATCGCTCCCCCACACTTAAACCGAGCAATGTCCTCATGCTCGATCGATAGTATGTGGAGACACTAAAAAGAAAAGAAACTACGAAAATAAAGCTAAAAATCAAAAAGAAAGATGAAGAAGAGAGAATGTGTCCGGCCGGGGTGTAGTCAAGTCACCATGGGCCGAGACAAGAAAAGATAAGGATGGGGGAAGAAATAAAAAGAAGGAAATAAAAGGAAATGGGAGGGGAGGACTAGGTGTAATCAAGTCACCTAGCCCGGATTCCGCCCGAATCCGACTAAACCCAAACAAAAAAGAAAGGGAAATCAAAGAAAAAGTGAAAATTCTTGCAAATTTGGATTTTGAAATGACTCTCGATGTAGTCACGTCATCGAGAATCGGGAGCAATGACAACCAAGGCCCCGAGGGCCACCATGACAAAAAAAAAAGTGGAAGGGAACAAATAAAGGGAGACAAGCAATAAAAGACGGAAAAGAAAGGATAGTTGTCGTACCAATCGGTTAGCAACTCACTCACTCCATCGTCTCAATGTTCGATATCGGCACATAGCTAGTCTTCATCATTGTTATTCCTATTCATTCTCGATAAGGTTGCATGGTTGAAGTACTAAGCTTGCAGTGGTATAAGGAGGTGGGATTTGATGTGAAACTCGGTGTATAGTGAAGAGAAAATGAGATGAATGTATGTATATGAAGTGTAGGGGTCATATGATAGGTGCAAGGGTAGGTAGGGAGGTTGGGAGGCTCACACGACAAAGAAGAGGCAAAAGGAGGAGCAGGGCACCATCCCGGTCGGGATGGACTTCTTCCCGGTCGGGATGGCTCCTTCCCGGTCGGGATGAACTTGATCCCGGTCGGAATCACACTCCAGAAAACCTAATTTTCAGCACACTCATTCCGATCGGGATGGCTCATCCTTCCCGGTCGGGATGCTTTCTTCCCGGTCGGGATGCTTTCTTCCATGTCGGGAAGAGTCTTCTAGCCCTTCATAATCTTGATAGCTTCACCCACAAGGCCACCAATACAACGAGACCTAGAATCTCGTCCCCAAAAGCTTAAGAAAAGCTCAAAAACCCGACTTCCTTTCTTAAATCCAAGCTCTATCAATAACCACTCCTCTCTAAGATTCATCTTCACTTCGCACCTATCAAATAAGCTCAAAACATCCATCAAAATCCCTCCCTCACATCGCTCATCAAAATACCAAATTACAAGGATTTCACAAAACTCAAAAGAATTACAAGAAAGAGATATATACAATATGACGGTTCTTTTGGAACTCCGTCAAACCAAGGATGGTGCATTCTTCAATCATTTTTTTCAACAACATTGTTGCCAATTCCATTGCCATCAAGGGCACGAAGTAACAAATCGATGGCTCTCGAGAAGTCTTCAATCAAGCTTGTGGAATACCAATCCACACTCCAAGGTTCTTCACAACCTTGTCTAGAGGTTCCCGGGGCATCCCGATCTACTAAGTTCAACGGCTTGAATTTGTACTTTCGATCCTTCGGTATATACCCAAACTTCCACTCATCTTCACAAGGCCTAAAGGGAGGCTCAACTTTCTTCTTTCCTTGCAACTTGTCCTCAATCTCATGATATGGGCATTCGTCCGCCCCAAGCTCGGAATCATCATCTTCAATTCTATAGAAGTTGTCTTTCAAGTTTTCACCCGACTCATCCCCTAGACCGATGTCTTTCACGGCGTGGATCATATTACAAGATTCATCATTTGTAGGCGAGGTGTTGCCTTGGAGGTTAAACACGAGCTTCTCGTCGCCTAGCTCAAATGTGATCCTACCATTCTTTACATCAATCATCGCACCGGCGGTATGTAGAAACAGGCGGCCTAGGATAATGGGAGTGACGGCATCTTCCGGCATACTAAGTACAAGGAAGTCGACCGGAATAAAGAACCTCCCTATTCTTAGTGGCACATCTTCTAACATCCCCAATGGTCGGTTGAGTGAACTATCGGCCATTTGGAGTGTAATAGAAGTACACTTGAGCTCTTTCATCCCAAGTCGCTCACAAATGGAATAGGGAATAATGCTTACACTCGCACCCAAATCACATAATGCCTTTTCAATCTTCAAGTTGCCTATGGTGCACGGGATTGAGAAACTACCCGGATCCTTCAACTTGGGAAGTGTAGAACCTTGAATGAGCTCGCTCACCTCTCTTGTGAACGCTATGGTCTCTTCCTTGTCGACGGATCTCTTCCTAGCCAAGATTTCTTTCATGAATCTTCCATATGCCGGGACTTGGGTAAGTAGCTCGGTAAAAGGGACACTCACATCCAACTTCTTCACAATATCAAGGAACTTGTCATATTGAATATCCACCTTGGTCTTCATTTACCTTGTTGGGAATGGCAACTTGATATGTATCTTGTCTTGCTCATTAGGGTTGGACTTTTCAATTGACATTTTCCTCTTTCCTTTGTCTTTTCCTTGGAGTGGGGGAAACTTGTGTTCATGGGGTTTCTCAATCTCCTACAAGACTTGCTCCTCCATGAGGTTTTCCAAACTTGCATCGTCTTGAGATGGAGATACAACTTCTTTCATTGCTTCTTGCTCACTAGGGAATAAGGGGGAGTCATAAGATGCACCACTCCTCAAGGTAATAGCATTCACATGTTCAAATTTTGCCGGTTCACCTTGAGGAGGTAGTTGCCCCTTTTGCGTTGAAGAACTACCCGAAGCAACTTGAGCTAGTTAGGTTTCGAGCATTTTCACATGCGTATCACTTGCTATGTTTTCCCTTTGAAGATGAGCAAAGAATTCTTGTTGGTTTCTTAGCATCTCCATTTGACTTCTTTGCATTTCTTGATTACTCCTTTGCATATCCAACATTGATTTTTGCATGTCGAAATCCCGAGGGGGAGATTGTTGGTTATGAGGAGTGTTGGTGATGGCTAGAGGTGCCATAATCATGAATAGGAGACCAACTCCTTTGCTTGCTTTCATGTTGAGTACCTTGAGACCCTTGTTGTTGTTGTTGAAGGTTCCCTTGGAACCCATGAGAGTTGCCTTGATTAAGGCCTTGAGTGTTACCATGGTTGTAGTTTTGATGTCCTTGGGAGTGTTGGTTTCCTTGGAAACCACCTTGATGATTGAAGTTCCCTTGATTTTGGAACCCTTGATTGTTGTTAAAGGCACCTTGGTTATGTTGTTGGAATGGCCTTTGGTTGCCTACATAACCTTGGCAGACTTGGTTGTTGTCCCTTAAGGGAGGTGGAACATAGATGGGACGGTGTTGTTGTAGAGATTGTTATTGGGAAGCTTGATGGGAAGCTTGGAACATGTGAGGATTTGGCACATTTTGCTTGAAGTTAGAGTACGGGGCACCTTGCTTGAACGCTTGAAAGGCATTCACTTGCTCAATACTACCTCGACAATGTTGAGCTTCATGTCCAAATATCCCGCAAATCTCGCGTATCTCATAATAGGATGTAGGAGGTACAACTCCCAAAGCATTGACTTGTTGAGTTGAATCTTGGTGGGAGGCACTTGTGCTTTGACCTTGATCAAAATGACTTTGGAGCTTCTTGTCAATAGTTTCCATGTGAGTTTTTAATTGTGCTCCAAGATCAATACTTATTTGTGTAATGGCATCGATCTCGTGCCTTCCCCCTCGATTCGCCTTCCTAGGCCTTGAGTATTGGGAGTTGTGTACCGCCATTTCCTCAATTCTTGACCAAGTTTGGTCATCATCTACCTCGGTAAACCTTTCATTAGATCCCATGTTGAGTATGGCCCTTGAATATTCATATAACCCGTTCTAAAACTGTTGAACAAGGAACCACTGTGATAAGCCATGGTGAGGACAAGAGCGGATCAAGGCTTTGAATCTTTCCCACGATTCGTAGAGGCTTTCTTCATCACGTTGCTGAAATCCCGTGATAGAAGCTCTCAATAGATTGGTCTTCTTCGGTGGATAAAATTGTTGGTAGAAAGCTAAGGCTAGCTTCTTCCAAGTATCAATACCGAGAGCCGTCTTGTCTAACCCTTTGAGCCATTGCTTTGCCTTGCCGATCAAAGAGAAGGGAAATAACACCCACCGGATTTAGTCTTGGGTTATTCCCGGTTGTGAGATAGCATCGCAATAGTCCGAAAAGGTTTCCATGTGTTGATGAGGATCTTCTGTTGGTAACCCACTAAATTGATTTCTTTCGACCAATTGGATAAATGGTGTTTTTGCCACAAAATTGCAGGTATACGCGGCCGGTAAAGCGGTTGGACCGGGCAAAACGTCTTCCGTAAAGGTTGAATGAGAAGAGAACTTAGGCATTGTTTGATATGCGGGAGATGATGGTGTAGATGGTGTTGATGTAGATGTAGAAGGGGAACTAGGTTGAGAAGAGTGACTAGAAGTACCAAAAGGGTTGATGAAATTCCCTTCGGCCGTGTCTCGAGGTGTCTCGTTGATAAGTGTAGTTTGTAGTGCCTTTTTCATTATGTTTTGGTCCCATTTCCTTGTGGAATCGCTCCTAGGGAGCGATTTATGGGCTTCTTATGCTTCCTTTAGTTCGTTTCAGGTTCCCGAGACCGATTTGGAAGAGTTGGAGCGATTCCGACTCTATACATACACATTTTGGAGCCAACGGAGTAAAGGAACGATGACTCGATGCCTTGGAATCGACCCCGAGACCTTGGGACCCAATCCCGAGCCACTGAGACCCGATCCCGAGTCCCGAGAATCGGCGAGGAACACATGAGAGGCAAGGAGGGACCAAAGAGCTCTTAAGGGAGGCCTACAAGACCCATCCCGTTCGGGATGGCCTCATCCCGTTCGGGATGAGGTGCGCTTTGAAGAAGCCCACTGTGAGCCCATCCCAGTCGGGACCAACCCGTCCCGGTCGGGATGACAGGGCCGTCCCGGTCGGGATGAACCCGTCCCGGTCGGGACGAAGAGCTGGCAGCACAACTTCTTTTCTTTTCTTCTCCTTCATTCTTGTACCCATATATATACTCCCTTCTTGTATTAGTAACATATCTTATCATACCCTAGACTAGTTTAAGTCTCCATTAACATTCAAAACCCTAGATTAGTGCTACTCTCATTAGTTTAATTCTCTCTTTAATCTTTAGTTAATCATTGTAATTAGTTCTTGGATTAAGGGGATTCTTGAAGATTGTTCCAAGCTTGACAACCTTGGGATTTTATTTGGGTTTCTTATTAATACAAGTTCTCTTCTTTTTCATCCATTGTTTGTTGGTATAATCTTATTCTCTTATTTACTCTTGTTCTTAGTTTGTTAATCAAGTTTGAATCTTTATGTTTTGTTTATTGTTATTGTTATTGTTCATTATGGATGTTGGGATGTTCAAGTTGTTTTCTCTTATTATTGTTAGTTTTTCATTGATAATGAGTGAGTAGATTACTTGTGGAGTTAGTAGGGGGATTAGGGGTAGATTATGGATGATTAGGGTTGATTAAGGGAAAAGGGTGAATCTTTGTTGTTAGTCACATTGTGGGCACTCTATGTGTTTGTTGATATGCTTGTATGAGTTGTAGTGGCCATGCTTCCCATACTTGTGCTCATCTTCTCATTGTTTGTCTATGATGCGGAAATGTTGAGAATACTTTAGTCGCGAGAGCGCGGACTAGGGTCTAAGTTGCGAGAGCCCGGACCCACCTTGACATCGGTCTAAGTTGCGAGAGCCCGGACCGACTCTAGTGACTAGGAGACACCTATACCCTTGATCACCCCAATTACCCTTCTACTCCTATGAACCCGACCTACCCCACTTTCTTCCATATTTGATTCAACTCCTTAGTTAGTCATAGTTTACTCTAGTTTATTTGTTAGTTCGATCAATAGCTTAGTCATACTTCTCCTCCACCATAGTTTTCCATTTATCGTTTCTTTGTGTTTGTTTGGTAATCTAGTCTCGTTCTAGGCCGACCTAGTCTAAACCTTGATTTACCGTCCTCGTGGATACCATCCCGACTTACCCTAGCTACCCACTAGGTGTAATCGGTAGTTTTATTGACGGTTAGGGACGTGACAAACCCCTACCATCAATTTGGCGCCGTTGCCGGGGACGGTGCATTGTTTAGACTTAGTTTTCTTATTTCTAGACTTAGTTACCCTTCTTTGTGTTCTCCCATCTTCTCTTGTGAATATATTTTCTAGTTTCTCTTCTTTTCTTAGCTTCCTTTTGTCTCTAGTTGTGCTTGTTTATTGTCGTTGCCTAGTGCCCACAATGAACTACGTGTTCTCACGTTTGTTCTAGTGTGTAGTGTATGCCTAGGAGGGGAGGCGACTTCTATCTCTTTAATCCAGAGCCGGAGAGACTCTTTCGAGCCTTTCGCCAACGGACGATTAACCGGGTTAGGATCTCTCAACCAAGTGCAAGCAATACTCATCAAGGGCAAGCTCAAGGAGCCGACTTTAGCGAGTCACCTCGAGAGATGGCCGGAGGGACCTTCATCAATCCCTTCGGTAATTCTTCTCCTAGTTCCCCCTCTTAATCTACATCAACACCGTCTACACCACCATCTTCTCCCTTACATCCAAGAATGCCTAAGTTTTCCTCTCACTCCACTTTCACGGAAGATGTCTTGCCGGGACCGAGTGCATTACCGGAAGCCTATACCGGGAATTTTGTGGCAAAGACTCAATTTATCCAACTTGTGGAGAGGAGCCCATTTAGTAGTTTGCCCATCGAAGACCCGCACTAACATATGGAGACCTTCTCCGATTATTGTGACGCTATATCTCAAACCGGGGTTACTCAAGATCAAATTCGTTGGGTACTCTTCCCATTTTCTCTTATTGGAAAAGCTAAGCAATGGATCAAGAGTCTCGATAGGGCAACCATGGGTATCGACACTTGGAAAAAGGTTTCCTTGGCGTTCTACCAAAAGTTTTACCCTCCGAAAAAGACCAATATGCTTAGGGCCTCCATCACCGGGTTCCAACAAAGGGATGAAGAGAGCCTATATGAAGCTTGGGAGCGGTTTAAGTCTTTGGTAAGATCGTGCCCTCATCATGGACTCTCACAATGGTTCTTGGTGCAACAATTTTGGAATGGTCTTTATGAGGACTCGAGAGCTATTCTCAACATGGGCTCCAATGGTAGGTTTACCGAGGTCGATGACGACCAAACTTGGGCGAGAATCGAAGAGATGGCGGTGCATAATTTGCAATACTCTAGGCCTAGGAAGGCACATCGAGGAGGCATGCATGAGGTTGATGCTATCACTAAGTTAAGCATTGACCTTGGAGCTCAATTGAAAACACACATGGAGACTATTGACAAGAAGCTCCAAAGCCACCTCAACCAAGTCCAAGGCACTAGTTCCTCACACCATCAACCGATTCAAGAAGTGAATGCTTTGGGATTTGCACCTCCTTTGCCCTATTTTGGGATGTGTGACACTTGTGGAATCGTTGGTCATGACCCTATGAATTATAGAGGGAGTATTGAGTAAGTGAACGCCTTTCAAGCGTTCAAGCAAGGTGCCTCCTACTCTAATCAATACCAAGCTTCCAATCAAGTCCCTCAACAAAAAGCACTTCAACATCAACAACAACATCGTCCCTATGTTCCACCTCCCTTAAGGGACAACAACCAAGGTTACCAAGGTTATGCGGGTAATCCAAGACCCTTCAACAACTTCAAGCAAAACAACCAAGGTACCTTTCACAACAACAATCAAGGGTTCCAACAAGAGAACTTCAATCAAGGCGGTTTCCAAGGAAACCAAAACTTCCAAAGACAACAAAACCACAACCAAGGCCTTAATCAAGGCAATTCTCATGGGTTCCAAGGGAACCGTCAACAACAAGCTACACAAGGTAATCAACAACAAGGCAAGCCTAGGAGCCGGTCTCCTACTCATGATTATGGCATTCCTCTTGCCCTCACCGATACTCCACATAATCCATCATCCCCACCACGGGATTTCGACATTCAAAAGACTTTGATGGAAATACAAAGGAGCAATCAAGATATGCAACAAAGTCAAATGGACATGTCAAGAAACCATCATGAGCTCTTCACTTATATTCAAGGGGAAACGCGATGAGAGATGCCCGTATGAAGATACTTGAGACTCAAGTATCTCAACTCGTTTCGGGGAGCTCCTCAAGGCAAAAGGGGCGATTAACTTCTCAAGGTGAAACACCGACATTTGAGCATGTAAATGCTATCACCACAAAGAGAGGTACATCCTATGACCCCCCTTCATCTCCTAGTGAGCAAGAGCTAATGCAAGAACCGACAAAGGAAATGGCATCTCCAACTCAAGAAGAATCAAGCTTTGACAATCCAATGGAGGAACAAGTTTTATGGGAAGTTGAAAAACCCCAAGAAGACAACCCTCCCCCACTTCAAGAGAAAGACAAGGGTAAATGGAAAGTGTTCTTTGAGGAGTCCACCCCTATTGAGCAAAACAAGTACCAAATCAAGTTGTCTTTCCCATCAAGGCAAATGAAGACTAAGGTGGACACTCAATACGACAAGTTCCTTAACATTGTGAAGCAATTGGATGTTAGTGTCCCGTTCACCGAGTTACTTACCCAAATCCCGGCATATGGAAAATTCATGCGGGAAATCTTGGCTAGGAAGAGGTCCATCGACAAGGAAGAAACGGTAGCGTTCACTATGGTGGTGAGCGAGCTTATTCAAGGTTCCACGCTTCCAAAGTTGAAGGATCCGGGTAGTTTCTTTATCCCATGCACCATAGGCAATTACAAGATCGAGAGAGCTATGTGTGATTTGGGCGCGAGTGTGAGCATTATTCCCTACACCATTTGTGAGCGACTCGGGATGAAGGAGTTGAAATGTACATCCATCGCACTCCAAATGGCCGATAAATCTCTTAACCGACCATTGGGAATGCTAGAGGATGTGCCGGTGCGAATAGGGAAATTCTTCATTCCGGTCGACTTCATTGTGCTCGATATGCCGGAGGATGCAAACACTCCCATTATTCTTGGGCGCCCATTTCTACACACTGCGGGTGCCATGATCTATGTGAAGAACGGTAGGATCACATTTGAGTTAGGCGAGGAAAAGATAGTGTTCTACCTCCAAGGCAACACTTCGCCTACTAAGGATGAATCATGCAATATGATCCAAGCCAAGAAAGACATCGATCTAGGGGGTGAACCGGGACAAAGCTTGAAGAAGTACTATTATGTACTTGAAGATGATGACTCCGATTTGGAGGAGGATGAGAGCCCATATCATGGGTTAGGTGACAAATGTAATGACAAGGAGCAAGATGAGCCTCCCTTGGGGCCACATGAGGACCGGTGGACGTTTGGGTATATCCCGAAAGACCGCAAGTACAAGTTCAAGCCTTTGAACTTAGCGGATTGGGATGCCCCGGGAACGTCGAGGCAAGGTCATGAGGAACCTTGGGATGTGGTCGGTTACATTACGAGCTTGATTGAAGACTTCTCTAGGGCCTTCGACTTGTTCCTACGTGCCCTTGATGGAGATGGAATTGATCATGGTTGTTGAAAAAGAATGAAGAGAGCACCATCCTTGGTTTGACGGAGTTCCACGAGAACCGTCTCATTGTATATATCTCTTTCTTGTAGTTAGTTGGATTTTTGTGAATTCTTGTTATTTGGATTGATTGATGAGCGTTGTGAGGGAGAGAGTTTGATGTGTGTTTGAGTATTGTTTGATAAGTGAATTGAGAATGCGTCCTAGAGAAGAATGGCTATGATATACCTTGGCTTGTAAGCACGAGAATCGGGTTTTTGAAGCTTGGAGCAAGCTTTTGGGATTGTGGAAGTTGAAGAAGACCCATCCCGGCCGGGAAGAGGCGTCCCGACCGGGACGGGCGTGGCATCCCGACCGGGAGGGAGTCATCCCGATCGGGATGGGGGTGCACAAATTCGAGCTCACTGGAGGTCCATCCCGACCGGGAAGGAAGCGTCCCGACCGGGATGGGTGAGACATCCCGAACGGGACCGATCATCCCTCCGGGACGGGCACCTGCTCCCCCTTTGTGTTTCTTCTTCGCAAATCGAGTCCACCCAACCGTTTTATGCCCCCTCCCAACCTCCCTAGCTACCCTAGCCTTATCATATGCCCCATGTACTTCATTGTCATGCCCTCACTCCACTTCCTATCCACTTTACACCGACTCTCACATCAAATCCCACCCTCTACCATTACTACCTCTACCGTGAGTTCTTTTCATGTGTGAAGCGAGATGGCATCCAAGACGACAAGCCCCGTACCTTTAATGATCATTGAGGACGATGGAGTTCGTGAGTTGCTAGCATGTTGGTAAAGCAACTTTCCTTACTTTTCCGTCTTTTGTCGCTTGTTTTCTCTTGTTTACCCCCCCTTCCCCTTGAGTCATGGTATCTTAGTGGCCTTCGAGGCCATAGTATGGTTGCTCCCGACCCCCGATGACGTGATTGCATCGAGAGTTAATTGTTTAATCCAATTTTACAAGATTTTCACCCCCTTTTTAGGAGTCAGTCGGATTTGGACGAAATCCGGGCTAGGTGACTTGATTACACCTAGCCCTCCCCTCCCATTTCCTTTTATTTCTTTCTTTTTATTTTCTTCCCCCTTCCATATCTTTTCTTGTCTCGGCCCATGGTGACTTGATTACACCCCGGCCGGACACCTTCTACCGTTTTCTTCACCTTATTCTTTGATTTTTAGCCTTATTTTCGTAGTTTCTTTTCCTTTTCTTTTGTCTCTCCGCACACTACGATTGAGCATATGAGGACATTGCTCGGTTTAAGTGTGGGGGAGCGATATTCTATCGTAGTTAGTTTTATTTTTCCCTTTTTCGAAAAATCTTCAAAAAACCCTAAAAATTTGAAAAAATTTCACAAAAATCAAAAAGATTTTCTTTTTGTGTCTTTTTCTTTTGGTGTCGTTGTGTCGTACATTTGTTTTGTATTGTGTGTGTTTTGCCTCCCTTTTTCCTTATAGGTTGCCTAATCTCCGTTGTTTGGAAAGCTTTGAAGACATCCGGTAACATCCTCTAACCCTCTTTCCCACTTTATTCCTTGTGATGTTTGGAGAAGGTTGTGTTGAGGTGTGCTCGGGTGGAGCTTGTACATTCTTGTGGTGGATTTGATGACTTGTTTGGAAATTCGGGGTGGTGTGTGCTTTGTTTATGTGTTTGTCTTGTTTTGTTTTATTTTGTTGCCTTTTTGTTTCTTTTTCTTTCGTTCGTTTTCGTCGTGTCTTTGTTTCGTGTTTTGTTGTGTGTCTTGTGTGTAAATGGTTTTCGAAAACCCGGTTTAGAGGCTAGTGTGTGAGTGCTTACTTTCCCTTCCTAGTAGTATAAATCGAATCTTGGACTTTACTCTAGTAGAATGACCCTAAATCAATGAATTCATTGGTCCTTTACCTTGTGTCCACCTAGCTTACTAGGGATTTACTACGGGATTTGCACTTTTGACCATTATGACCACCCACGGTGTGAAAAGGCCTTGGTTACCGAGTCTCGTCCCTTAGGTGACCGTGTTTAGGATTGTTTGATTAGTCCAAGTTCTCCCCTTTTTTGTGGGTTTGAAGGGAAATCGCGGCCCCCGACTTACCCATTTACCTACCTCCCACACATATCCACACAATAAGTTACAATTTGTTGAATTCTCTCTTTCTTGTCATACAAAGAGATGCCAAAAATGCCAAATCATGCCAAAAGGGCAAAGAAAAGAAAAGGAAAGAAAAAAATGAAAGAAAGAAAAGAAATGAAGAAAAAGAAAAGGCACAAAAGCCAAAAAGAAAATAGAAAAGAAGAAAAAGAATGACATGGCAAAACAAAGCAAATATGTCAAAAAGAAAGAAAATGCCAAAAGAAAACCCGTCTCACAAAAAGAAATCCCCACAAAAATAAGCCTTTTTCCGACTTTTGCCGTGAAGAGCCTACCAAAGGACCGAGTCCCTAGGAAGGATGATAACGGCATTAGTCGGTCTTCCCTCATTTTGCATGTTTTCCACCTTTTTACTTGGACTAGTTAGGCGGTTGATGGTAGGGATTTGTCACGTCCCTAGCCGATCAATATAACACCGACTAACCTAGTGAGTAGCTAGGGTAAGTCGGGATCGTATCCACGAGGACGGTATATCAAGGTTTAGACTATGTCAGCCTACAACGAGACTAAATTACCAAACAAACACAAAGAAGATGAAAAGGAAAACTATGGTGGAGGAGAAGAGATATGACTAAGCTAATGATCGAATTAATAAATAAACTAAAAGAACGAAGGCTAACTAAGAGGATTAACACAAATATGGAAAGAAGTGGGGTAGGTCGGGTTCATAGGAGTAGAAGGATAATTGGGGTGATCAAGGGTATTGGTGCCTCCTAATCGCTAGAGTCGGTCCGGGCTCTCGCAACTTAGACCGATGTGAAGGTGGGTCCGGGCTCTCGCAACTTAGACCCTAGTCGGCACTCTAGTGACTATGACTATTCTCAACATTTCCACAAAATAAGCAATCAATGAGGAGATGAACACAAGCATGGGAAGCATGGCCACTACAACTCACACAAGCATATCAACAAACACATAGAGTGCCCACAATGTGACTAACAACAAAGATACAATCTTTTCCCCTTAATCAACCCTAATCATCCATAATCTACCCCTAATCCCCCTACTAACCCCACAAGAAGACTACTCACTCATTATCAATGAGAAACTAACATTCACAAGAGAAAACAAACTCATAAACCAAACATCCATTATGAACAATGAGAACAATGATAAGAACAATATAAAAAGATTCAAACAAGATTAAATAAACAAGAGTAAGAGTAAGAAAGGTTATACCAACACTAAGGAGATGAAAAGATGAAATCTTGTATAAATAAGAACCCAAATAAAACCCAAGGTTGTCAATCTTGGAGAATTCTTCAAGTATCCTCTTAATACAAGAACTAATTACAATAATTAACTAAGGATTAACTAAGATTAAGGGAAGATTAAAGCTAATGAGTGAGAGTAAATCTAGGGTTTTGGAGGCTAGACTAATGTAGGTTAAGATAAGATGTCTTAAAATTACAAGAAGGGAGTATATATATGGGTACAAGAATGAAGGAGAAAAAAGAAAAAGAATCGTGCAGCAGCATCACGGTCCCGACCGGGACGGATCATCCCAATCAGGACGGCCCTGTCATCCCGATCGGGACGGGATGATCCCGACCGGGATGGGCTCACAGCAGCCTCCTTCAAAGTGCATCCCATCCCGAACGGGATGAGGCCATCCCGAACGGGATGGGTCTTGTATGCCTTCCTTAAACACTCTTTGGTCCTTCCTTGCCTCTCATGGGCTTCCCATCGATTCTCGGGACTCGGTATCGGGTCTCAAAGGCTCGGGATTGGGTCCCAAGGTCTCGGGGTCGATTCCAAGGTCTCGAATCATCGTTCCTCTATCTCGTTGGCTCCAAAATGTGTGTATTGAGTCGGAATCGCTCCAACTCTTCCAATTCGGCCTCGGGAACCTAAGACGAACTAAAGGAGGCATAAGAAGCCCAAGAATCGCCCCAAAGGAGCGATTCCACAAGGAAAAAGGGACCAAAACACAACAAATAGGCACTACAAAGTACACTTATCAGCGGTTTTGGACACGGGACGACCCTCTTGGCTCACGCTAAAGGGGGCGGGGTCTCACTTACCTACAGTGTCGACTAACACCGTGGTTCTTCACTTTTCCACTCCGCAGATCGTCCCGTAGTACGTTTTTAGAAAGTTAGGAGGACCTAGGTAAGTTACCAACGTTTTCGTTGCTTTATCGTCATACTATTAGGGTTTAGTCCACCTTGGTTTGTATTGCTAGCTTGGGAACGTTGTCACTTACCTCGAGTCCTAAACCGGTGCTTCTTTCACCGCTTTTTGAGGGAAGCGATATTTGTTTTCTTTTGGGTGCAACCAATTATGTGTTTGTTTGTGTGTTTTGTGTCCGGTTGCATCCACAGTTTTGTCGCAAGACCCGACTTGCCTTGCGGAGTGCACTTTTCCTCTAAGTGTACTCGCGTGAGTTGAAAGGGCGTAGGGTGCGCTAATACCCATTCGGCTAGTATAGTAGTTAGTATGTGCTTACTCGAGGGCGAGTAAGGGTTAAGTGTGGGGGAGTTGATAAGTGTAGTTTGTAGTGCCTTTTTCACTATGTTTTGGTCCCATTTCCTTGTGGAATCGCTCCTTGGGAGCGATTTATGGGCTTCTTATGCTTCCTTTAGTTCGTTTCAGGTTCCCGAGACCGATTTGGAAGAGTTGGAGCGATTTCGACTCTATACATACACATTTTGGAGCCAACGGAGTAAAGGAACGATGACTCGATGCCTTGGAATCGACCCCGAGACCTTGGGACCCAATCCCGAGCCTCCGAGACCCGATCCCGAGTCCCGAGAATCGGCGAGGAACCCATGAGAGGCAAGGAGGGACCAAAGAGCTCTTAAGGGAGGCCTACAAGACCCATCCCGTTCGGGATGGCCTCATCCCGTTCGGGATGAGGTGCGCTTTGAAGAAGCCCACTGTGAGCCCATCCCGGTCGGGACCAAACCGTCCCGGTCGGGATGACAGGGCCGTCCCGGTCGGGATGAACCCGTCCTGGTTGGGACGAAGAGTTGGCAGCACGACTTCTTTTCTTTTCTTCTCCTTCATTATTGTACCCATATATATACTCCCTTCTTGTATTAGTAACATATCTTATCATACCCTAGACTTGTTTAAGCCTCGATTAACATTCAAAACCCTAGATTAGTGCTACTCTCATTAGTTTAATTCTCTCTTTAATCTTTAGTTAATCATTGTAATTAGTTCTTGGATTAAGGGGATTCTTGAAGATTGTTCCAAGCTTGACAACCTTGGGATTTTATTTGGGTTTCTTATTAATACAAGTTCTCTTCTTTTTCATCCATTGTTTGTTGGTATAATCTTCTTCTCTTATTTACTCTTGTTCTTAGTTTGTTAATCAAGTTTGAATCTTTATATTTTGTTTATTGTTATTGTTATTGTTATTGTTCATTATGGATGTTGGGATGTTCAAGTTGTTTTCTCTTATTATTGTTATTTTTTCATTGATAATGAGTGAGTAGATTACTTGTGGGGTTAGTAGGGGGATTAGGGGTAGATTATGGATGATTAGGGTTGATTAAGGGAAAAGGGTGAATCTTTGTTGTTAGTCACATTGTGGGCACTCTATGTATTTGTTGATATGCTTGTATGAGTTGTAGTGGCCTTGCTTCCCATACTTGTGCTCATCTTCTCATTGTTTGTCTATGATGCGGAAATGTTGAGAATATTTTAGTCGCGAGAGCGCGGACTAGGGTCTAAGTTGCGAGAGCCCGGACCCACCTTGACATCGGTCTAAGTTGCGAGAGCCCGGACCGACTCTAGTGACTAGGAGACACCTATACTATTGATCACCCCAATTACCCTTCTACTCCTATGAACCCGACCTACCCCACTTTCTTCTATATTTGATTCAACTCCTTAGTTAGTCATAGTTTACTATAGTTTATTTGTTAGTTCGATCATTAGCTTAGTCATACTTCTCCTCCACCATAGTTTTCCATTTATCGTTTCTTTGTGTTTGTTGGGTAATCTAGTCTCGTTCTAGGCCGACCTAGTCTAAACCTTGATTTACCGTCCTCGTGGATACGATCCCGACTTACCCTAGCTACCCACTAGGTGTAATCGGTAGTTTTATTGACGGTTAGGGACGTGACAAACCCCTACCATCACTCGTTCAAGTCAGATCCTTGAGCTTGTTCTTCAATGGTATTGCTAGTACTCGGTTGAGAGGTTCTAACCCGATCAATCGTCCGTTGGCGAAAGGCTCTAAAGAGTCTTTTCGGCTCTGGATTGAAAAGAAAGAAGTCGCCTCTCCTCCTAGGCATGCACTACGCACTTGAACAAACGTGAGAACACCTAGTGCTTTATGGGCACTAGGCAAAGACAATAAACGAGCACAGCGGAAGACAAAGAGAGGAGAAAGAAATAAAAACAAGAAAAAAAACCTACAAAGAGAGGTAACTAAGTCAAGCTAACAAGTAAACTAAGTCTAAAACATGCATCGTCCCCGGCAACGGCGCCAAATTGATGGGAGGAATTGTCGTGGGTCCTACCGATCAAGTATACCAACTATACCTAACTAGTAGCTAGGGTAAGTCGGGTCGAGTCCACGGGGACGGTAGTAGGCGTCCAGACTAGGGTCAACTCACAAACAAGACTAAATCACCAACACAACACAAAGGGAGACTAACTAACGAGAATTGATTAACTATGATGGTTGGGAGAGATGAAAGTGGACTAACAATGAACTATGTATGACATGAACTAATTAAACAACTAGAACAATACAATCAACTAAATAGATAAATATGTATGCTAACAAGATGGAGATATCAAATATGGGAAGGAGTAGGGTTAGTTTGGGGTCATAAGTGTAGTAGGATAGTAGGGAGGTCAAGGGTGTAGGTTTCACCTAGTTATTAAGGTCGGTCCGCGCTCTCGCGTCAAAGCCTAAGTCCGCACTCTCGTGTCTAAGACTAGACCCGAATACTCATGAAAAGTATTACCCAATACACAAGGATTCAACCACAAATTGATCACAAAATGAGAGGATGAAAACAAGCATGAGAAGCATGGCCACTACTACTCAAACAAGCAATTCAACAAACACATAAAGTGCTCAACATGTGACTAGTAACAAAGATTCCACATTTTCCCTTAATCAAACCCTAATTACCCATAATCCACACTTAATCACCCTACTAACCCCACAAAGAGTCTACTCACACATAGTGAAACTAACAATAACAACAATGAGAGAAATCAACACAAACATTGAAACATCCATAATGAAAGTGAAACTAGTAAGAATAATGAACAATAAACAAACAATGAACAAAGATTAAAACTTGATAAATAAACAAAGATTAAGAGAAAAGAGATTATACCAACTAACAAGAGGATAAAAAGATGAGAACTTGTATTAAAAGAACACCCAAAGATCTCCACCAAAAGTTGTCAGGGATTGATGGATTCTTCAAGAGATCCTTAATACAAGATTAACTAACTAAATTAATCTAAGATTAACAAAAGTTTAAGGAGAGATTAGTCTAATGAGAGGAGGAACTCTATCTAGGGTTTTGAATAATGTAGAGGAGTCTAAAAGTCCTTAAACAATACAATGGGAGGGTATTTATAAGGTTACAAGAGCAAAGGAGAAGAAAAGAAGAGGCGCGGGCTACAGCTGGCTCATCCCGGTCGGGATGGTGGTGGTCCCGACCGGGACGAGATGGTCCCGACCGGGATGATCTTGGTCCCGGCCGGGATGGCCTAATCAGTAGCCGCTCTAAGTTTGCACTCCTTCCAGACCGGGAAGGCTACTCTTCCCGCCCGGGAAGGGTCTTGTAGGCCTCCAATATGATCTCTAAGGTCCCTCCTTGCTTCTCATGGGCTTCTCATTGATTCTCGGGGCTCGGGATCGAGTCTAAGGGGCTCGTGAATGTGTCCCAAGGTCTCGGGATCGAATCTAAGCCACCGAGTGATTGTTTCTTCTCTTCGTTGGTTCCAAATGTGTACGAAACGAGTCAGAATCGATCCAGTTCTCCATGAATGGTCTTGGGAACCTAAAACGAACTAGAAGAAGCATAAGTAGCCCAGAAACCGCTCCAAAGAGCGATTTCACAAGAGAAATCGGAACCAAACACAACAAATAGGCACTACAAACTACACTTATCAGCTCTACCAGTCCAACTTTTTTTTCCCCTTACCATCTGTGTGTGCTTAATCGAGTCCTTCACCATTGACCCCTCCTAACACACGCTTCCACCACCCTAGCCAAAGGTGAGCCCAGCCAATCATAATTCCCCTCATTACTCACATTTTCAAAATGGATCTCGTCGGTCCTGGCCCGTATAGGTGAACTGATGACCCTAGGATCGGTAACGCTGTCTTTGGTCAGACACTTACTGACGTTGCCTTGAGTCGCCTTCTTATCGTCTAGCACCACAGTCTTCTTAACTTTTGACTTGCTCTCTCCAGACGAGTATTCATAGACTCCTCGCCGGAAAGAAGTAATGTCAGTCGGTCGAGCACTCTCTATAACAATGGGACATGAAAACTTCTGTCTCCAAGATATCTTAAATTCCCCAAGAGAACTCTCCGTCCACGGGTCAGACTTAGGAACACTCCTAGAAACCTCCGATATGGATGGCCTCACCCCCATTTGGCGCGACAACTCGCTTGGGTAAATATAAACCGGATCCCTTGAGGATAATATCTGCATAGGGAAACCTGGCATGTCCACTGATATGCCACAACGGGACTGTCCACCTGATATCCACTCGCCCATTAGCCTGCAAGTAAGAATGTCATCCTTCCTTAGTGTAGCCATCGTTCCATGCTTGCACCACCTTACGACCCGTGAAACCTTTATAGCTATAGACGTTGAAAGATCGAGGAGGGTCAACTAAGCCAAGCCTCTCTTGTAGCCAAACCTGCACAAACCACAATGCAACCTCACTCTTTCGAACTAAGGCAAGTTTCGAAAAAAGAAAAGTAGCACCCCTATATATACCTGCAAAATGATCCTAGAACTCCGAAAAAGAGCCCGATGCATCCGGGCACGAGCATCAAGACCTAAGATGAGCTCACCTAGAATGAGTAAAGAGGGTGATTGCCCATGTTCCATCCCCATTACAACATAAAAAACCCAAGGACTACCCCAACCCTCATGCAGTGATGCGTCCTCAAAGAGATAGTAACAAGCCACCGCAATATTAAAAGCCCGTCTACAAGCCAGGGGTGAAATATCACAGGAACCCTTCGGTGAGAACGTCCTAAATAGAAACTCTAGGTCAATACCACCTTCCCCGAAGAAAACTTTAAGCCTCCTCTAATGAAGAAAGTCCAAAAAGTGACGAAATCGTTCCACAAAAGCTTCATCTCCCAAGGGCACACAAGGTCGAACCGAACACCATCCGCCTATAACGTCTAGCTCCTCGAGAAGAGGACAAAACTTACCTCAAGGAAAAGCAAAAATGTGATTCTTAACGTCCCAAAAACTAGAACATGCCAACAAGAAATCATCTTGTACCTTAACCTGCCTTAACGCGATAAACGTGGACAAACTATCACTTGGACAAACCTCGAGGTCACATTGTTTAAAACGACCTTTCCACTCGGTCAAGAGATTCCCGAAACCTAACATGACTCGAAATAACACAAGAAAGCTATAGACACACTATGGGTATTTTAGTGTGTCTAGAATGAGCACCCATAACTCGCATATATAGCCCTAATCCCACAACAACTAAGAAACTACGAAAATTTCCATAAACGGGAATCGGGCTGCCCGAGCCCAGGCGCTCAAATACTAGACCTCCCAAACTCAGGAGGCCCGAAACCTAACCGCCCCAACCCAGGCGTTTGAACCCTAAAATGTCAGCATCTCTAGCACCCGAAAATTATGACATCAACCCCGCTTTACCCCAACAATCACCACCCGACAACCTCCGACGTTGGGAACGACCTCCCAAAGTCGCTAAAACCCTTTCTGAAAGCCAAAATACCCACGCAAGAGCAACGAGGTCGCACAGACAACACATTTCTCCCGTCAGGTCCACCAAACTTAGACGTTTTTTTATTTTCTTTTTAGAGGGATAAGCTGGTATGTTGTAGCCTTCAGTAGCATCGTCAATTAACGTCTGTAGGCTAATACTGCATTATCACAAGTATAAAAAAGTGGTCTAATTTTTTTTCAAAAGTAGTCTAACTTTTTTGTTTTCGCTTCATTTTAAACATGAATGTCGAGGCAATTGCACTTGTCTTCCAATGTACTCAGTCGAAACATGTTAATTATAAGAGCATTTCTCATGTTTCGCACGTCTCGAGTCAAACATTTTAACCGACGTACCACTCGATCCAACTTCCGGCTCAAATTAACGCATTTCAAAAAATCCAAAAAAGCATTTTCGCACTACCACGCAACCCTAACGCATTTAAAACATCCTAAAACTACGACGAAATCGCAAACAAACAAACTCGAAGTGATTACTTGTCAATCTAAGTTAACATTTCAAAAAACAAAAACGCAAGACTAACAAATCAATCCGAATACTAAAAGTATTGAAAATATACAAATTATACAAATCCAAACACAAACTGAGTTCATAAACTAGGGAGGACCCCTAGAAGTTGCGCCTATAGCTATCACGAGCTCACCGATATTGTCATCCAAACCAAGATCCTCCAGATCCAGGAGAGGAGACTCACTACCGTCCATCCCCGACTGCATATCTAGAGTACCTATCTCGGGAATCTCTCCAACATCTTCGGTGGTGCCCATAGCATGACTTAACCTAAACCTCAATCTCCATATCAACCCCTAACCTAGCCTCGCCCTGCGCCGAGGTCTCGCCCTGAGTCCGAGCCAACCACTCCTTAAGCCGAGCAATCTCATCCTCCCGAGACTGCAGAAGTTGCAGTAGCTTGGCCTCTTCTGTCTCGAGCTCGGATACCCGAGTCGCCAAATATCACCGATCGAGATCCCGAAGTATCACGAGAGACCCTCGACGCATAAGACTGGAAGCATTTGGCGGCCTACCACAACCGCTGATGGGAAGCCGACGAAACCTAAGAGGCGAAACCAAACGAATTGGCGAAACTAAACCTAACCCTTGAGAACCCAAATCCAAGACAAAAAAACGAAACTTACCCGGTATACCCAGTCACGCCACTCTATCCCAGCATCCATATCCTTGGCAGAACACGGGGGAAGAGGCTCCGTGAAAGCTACCCCTGCTACATCTACCCTGAGCAGCGTCAAGGGGATGTCTGGGGGCTGAATGGCGTTGCCCGGATCGGCCAGTTAAAGGAAAAGCGAACCGGTCAAGGTGCAAGTAAACACGAAACCATAAAACAAAACAAGCCCTAAAACAAAAATTGAGTATTCACCACGAGGCGGTGGCAAGGTAGCCGTTGGCTGACGTGAAACAGATAGGAGGCGCTAGGCACCAGTAGTGCATCACCTTCTTCTCCATCCCTACCCTCGAGGACCTCTGCGGCGGTCGGTGGTCTAAACATAGTTCGGGGAGGATTAACTAGCACCGTGAAATCATCATACAAGCACTGACGAACCAACCATTCGCCCAGATACCACACCGGGTGAAACAGCGCAGGAAGGAGCATCCTCTTGTAGCTCCTGGGCCTCAGCTCCGCCGCCACATACTCGGGCAGACCCTCGTAATCGGCCCAAGGATGGGCCACAAACTACACAAACAAAATCGACGCTTCAATAATCCTAAACCTAAGGTGCTACTAAATAAAACAAGTCGTAAGAAGAAAACTTACATCCTCGAGGCGCAGCTGGTTCACCAGCACATTCTCCGACGGGTAGTGGCTCGTCGTACTCTTTGCCTGAGCCAGTCTCCACTCAATCCCCGTCGGGAATCTAACCAGACGAGCTCGCACCGTCTTAGGTGCCAATCGAGGGAAGTAGGAATAAATCCAAGCCTGCAAAACCCCAAAAAAACATCATTAGCAAAACCAAAACGGACTGAGCCATACCCAACAAACAAATACAAAGGCAGTAACTAACCTCCAGCATGAGACCTGGACCCACGATAGGCAAAGCCGAGTCCGATTCCACCTTCAGTAGCCTCACCATGACTTGCAAGCAGCAGGTTATCCTCGCGAAGGTCGCGGTCGCCCAATCAAAACGTCCAATCTGATCTAAATCAGCTAGGAAAGGCAAAATCCTAGTACTAAACCTCTCGCCCTTATCAGAGTAGTGGGTCGATCCTAGTAAGTACCACAACCACAGACGGGAATCCTGCACCGGTATGTTGGGTACTTGACCCTCTAATACCGCCACCCTCTCGAAGTGGTCGGTAATGTACGAAATCACCAGAGCATGAGACATATTGTAAGCCTCACGCTCCAAACAATCCCCGATCAAGCCCCGGACCTCAACACTATCTAACATAGGGACCTCGGCAACCCATCTAATCACCTCTGAACCCCAAGGTAAGCCCGTAATAACCCCGAAGTCCTCCAAAGTCATCCCGGCCAGCTCATAAGACATGTGGAAAATCGAGGTAGTGTTGTGAAAGCGATCTATCATCGCTCTAATCACCATAAGGTTGCACTTGGTCTTGTAACCTACCAATCGGGCCCAACCACGGGACCCAAGGCCGTCCTCGCGATAATTCCCTTTGCCGCGGGGCTAAGCTTTTGAAAATAGATCTCTAAGCAAGTCGTAAAACCCGAGAAGGTCCTCATCAGACATGGGGGCTGTGAACTGAGAAAATACAGGCATAAACAAACCAACCCAACCTAAACCAAAATTTAAAGCCTAAACCAATAAGCACGAGTTGAGATACTCACCAGGTCGTTCACGATACGGCTAGAGATGTGCAAATCAGGACGAAACAACAACTGATGACCGTCCCAGTCCTGAGCCCACAGAGGATTCTCGTAACTAACCTCCTCTTCCTCGTGCGCGGGATCCGGGATGTGAGTCCTCCTAGCAACCGTCTCAGGCAGCCTACGCCTCATAACTCAATCAAAGTCGGCCTCGTTTATGGCCCCTGGATGAGACACTACGAGGGAACGCTTCGTCGTCTCTTAAGAATCCCGCGAGGAGTCAGTAAGCTCGTCCCGGCGGCCTCACCACTGGTGCCAGTCAAAGGAGCTCCCTCGGGACGCTCAGTATCATCTCTAGCTGCAAAACGAAACAAAATTGCAAAAATACGAGCCTCGGGTCAGGCTAAAGCATCTTAAACGGGTCAAAATAAGGTCAAAATTTTGGATAGAGATATCAATGTTCCAAAAAGTCCACTAGCACCCATTTTCGGCCCCGACTACAATAAAAGTAGTTTCGGGAAAATCCGACATCGTTACGATACTATTTGGTCCGTCGTAAGTCACACAAAACTTCACGGAATGCCCTAGAAGGTATTCTAACTCACAAAGATCGACATGAAAGTCACCCATAATGTCATAAACACTAATCAAGCAAGATTACGAAGGTCAAGTACGGGAATAACCGGGAAAACAATCCCTAAACCCTAATATTTTGAGTTTACCCCATGGGAGGCCATTAATGCACCTCAAAACCTCCTATCAAGCTTATAACTACCCTAACAAACTCTATTCAACCCTAATCTAAAAATGGGACCAAGAATAAAAATTGAAACATAGCAAATTCAAGATGCCCAAATCGATTTTTTAGGGTTTTAGTAAAATCGACCCATAATCAACCAAATTAAGCAAAAATCGACAATAGGCGAGTAAGGAACGCTTACCCGACGTCGACATAATCGTGTATGGCAAAAATTGAGACGAAAATTGGTTGAACAAATCGAGAAAGCAAGATTGAGTCGAGGGAATGCGTGTCACAAGCATTTTTAAGCCTAACGAGTCACAAGCATTCTGAAGGCAATACAAGCAAACATTCTCGAGCCTAATGAGTCATAAGCATTTTGAACGCAAAACAAGCAAACATTCTCGAGCCTAACGAGTCATAAGCATTATGAAGGCAAAACAAGCAAACATTCTCGACCCTAACGAGTCATAAGCATTCTAAAGGCAACCCAAACAAACATTTTCGAGCCTAATGAGTCATAAACATTCTGAAGGCAAAAAAACAAACATTTTCGAGCCTAACGGGTCATAGGCATTCTGTAGGCAATTCAAGTTCTAATGAGTTTTTACACATTCCAACATGTTTAATCCTCGAGCCTAACGGCTCATAAGCATTCTTAAGGCAATTCAAATTCGAGTGGATTCTCACACATCCAAAAATTGTAACCCATGAACAGAACGAACCCCAAAACTATCAAAAAGCAAATCTTTGAAACCCATGAATCTAATGAATCCTTAAGCATTCAATTCACGAGGAACACCAGAAGAAAAAGGCAAAGCATAATCAACACAGTCATCCGCCAAGGATATTAAAACCACGACTAAGACACCAATAAAAACTTAAGCAAAAGGCCCATGTCAATGACTGAACCTATTAAAACAACAAACCAAAGACGAGATAGCAAGCACGGACCCGAGCTCCATTAAGCGACCGTAGGCAAGGATGTCAGGTATGATTTCTAAGCCTTGGCAAACGAACCTCAAATACGTAGTCCAACGGACTTAAAACGACCCGACCAGACAGCCACCAGGTCGTAATCGATTGACCTGGGCGGCTATACATTGACTTTTGCCTTGTCCAAGCCTCAGTCAAAGTGGGGGCTTCTGTAGACACCCAGATTTGGACCTGGTGGCTGCAGGAGTGCCCGACAAACACCCGATGACGATCGGACTGCAACGGGACGCGAGATTATGATGCTTTAGATAGTTTTTCTATAGAACGGATCAAATAATTACTCGGAAAAATTAATTAAACATCAAGACAGCCTTAGTCGTGTCATTACGGTCGCGTCGACAATAATTAGAGTAAATTCCGACACCGGGACCCCGAATCGGTCCCAAAACTTGCAAAATCAAACCCGAGTCAACGTGTCGGGCCGAGCAAACCTTGGGACGCACACCCGAAGCCCACCCGACGCTCCCCGCGCTAGGGTTAGGGGAAAGCTTAATCCCCAAGTCAACATGTTATACACATCTTCTCCATTTTGGAAAGTTTCGAAATCGGATCTTCAAAATCCCAGGCACCTCACACCAGGCACACCAATCTTCTTGCGCACGACCCCAGGCGTCTGAGTTCTGGTGCGCCTGGACCCAGGCGTGGACTCAGGCATCCTAATGGGCGATTTGAACTGAACGACCAACTATAAATACCCCTCTAATTTCATTCATTCAACACACAACATCCACGAGTTTGTGACTAATTCTCCACAACTCGCTCTCCCCCTCTTCTTCTCTAACTTAGGTTCGCACTCCGGCCCTAAGTTGGATCCCCTCGATCATAGTCCGGATAAGCGAATCGATGCTAGTCCTCACCTTCGAGCACTCCACTCGGAACCGAGGAGCACCTGCGCTCGCCTAGCTAACTCCGAGAATAGTAGCGAATCTCTGCCGGAATGACCGCAGGACGAGCTAAGAGGATCCGCCTCGAAGTTGAACAAAACTCACTAGGTTGTCATCTAAACAAAACTCATTCCCGTACTTTTATTATGCACTTCGATAATGTCAAACGTTGACACTAGGTCCATGGCACGTTATAAACATACGTAACGTCCTCAACTTCAACCTAAGCATTAAAACACCTTAACTAAACCCGAGTAGTTCCAAGATCCGTTCTCAATTATCTACGCATCGTGTTTCGTTTAGTGTACACTCCGAGGATTCAACTCCTCACTATGTGATTTAATTACATTTCGTTTACCACTTTCGTATGATTTACCGCTTTTATGACCTTATAATCGCATGCTAAATCACCTAACACGAAATTCAAAACGTAAAAAAAATAAAATTGAACAAAGCGATTGTCGGGTTCCGTATTAGTCCTGATGCTCACTATCCGTGGTTCGATGCATCCCTATTAATACCGTGCCGACGCATCTTAAGCAGAATACCAAGTAAAGTATACCACGAGAACGACTAATATCCGCAATATCACGTTAAAATGGATGTGATAATACGTGTAATACTTAGTACCCTCTACTCTCCTATGTGCATCTTTTCATGGCCTGCTTGTCACGTGAAATCGCATGTAAAAAATGTAAATGCAACTACTTCGACGATAATAAGCATACTTGTCCTTAAATAACCGACATAGCAAAGACATAGGGTTAAAACAATGGATGTTACCGTACTTCCGCCACAACAAAGTAAGAAAGTTATCAGCCCACCGATTGATTAGTAGAGGCCGCTATGTGCGGGCGGGATTGGGTGTCGATGTCTAGAGGACGTTGGATTCCCAATACATACCCTCACCCCTTACTCAGAATCGACTGTTTCCGGATGTCCGAAACCATCAGCAATAAGAGTCATTTCAGGCATGGATTGCTTAAGGATACAAGTCTTTATCTTTAGGTCCCATGTCACTCAACTTTGAGCTGGCTCAGGATCAAAGTTGACTTCAACGGTTTCCGAGTCCCCATAATTGACTTGATGGCGTATCCACAAATCGGCAACGAATTCGGTTCACTAAAAAGGTCGTCTTACCAAACAAATCGGCCTTTAAACATTTATAACCACGACTCGATTGATTCCAACGGAAACTTGGGTGCCCGCATCCGTGTAGTACTATCCAAATCAAGGTCTGACATATCGCCCCAAACGCGAGATCAGACCGGCCCCCGACCGGGAGAAGGCCGCGTGGGTGGCTGGCGCGATGAACCGATCCCGCGCGGGCGCCGGGCAATGCGGACAGACGTCTATAGTGTTCTTTGCAGTTACTCTACAACATGTCCACCAATTCAAGCATGGATGTCAAAGGGTTAACCGGTCCGATTTACGACATCCTTACTTTCGTAACGGCCGTGAAAGTATCCATCCACAATCTCAATGATCGCGTCAATGTCTTAGGAGCAACTTCATTAGTTCAAAATGAAATGTTCCTAAAGTCAACACAGAAAAAGGATCCAAGATCACCAAAAAGGGTCGATCTCCCAGAAATTTCACCAAGTTAGGTAATCCTACGCCGAAGCTCTCAACTAGCCACGGTTTACTCTCACCTCTGGAACCAACTTCATACCCTCTTATATATAGGACAAAGAAGTCATTGAATCCAAATGCTTATTGCTCGTTTCACCAAGGTCATGGTCATGAGTGTAATACCCGCATTTTATAGTGATTCAAACCGAGTCATTATTTTATACTAAGTCAAACCGGAGCATGTATCGGACCTGGACTTAATTGGTGTATAGAATACCAACTCAAAAGCCCACGTTTGTTTATACAATAATACTCCATAATACCCTAACCCTACACCCTTATAAACACACCTCACCAACTACACAAAAACACACGGCACAAAATGCACAACGTACACTACAAAACGCACCGCCGCACGAATAAGAAGAAGCAAAGGGAGAACCCTAGGAGTCGGATCGGACCACCGGTAGGCTAGAGTTCGGTCTTACGCGTGACGTAGGTATGCCAAACCATTTTATTTATGTTCATGTGGTATGACTACTGAATGATTATGTCGATACATCGGTGTCGGGGTTAGTATTGTCAATGGTGGTTGTTGTTGTTATACTAGTCATGTCATATTAATTATCGTCGGTGTCGAGTAGCCAATAGTGCGTGTTATGGTAATTGGGTTAGGTATAGCTATTCTCGGTAGGTGTTATTGTTGTACATCGTTTTGTAGTGATCGAGTACTCGAGTAGCGTTGTTGAGGTTGCCGACTGTTGTCATTATAACTGTTGAAGTGTCTTTGGCGTGATTGGTTCATTTTGTTGTCGAGTTCTGCGTATTATGTTGTTTTTTCGTACACCATTGTCGTGAGGAGATGAGGTACGCATACACGTAAGGTGTGTAGCAATAGAACTCATTGTAGTTATATGGTTTAAGCATATGTAAGTGCTACTGGTTAGTAATAGTAATAATCTGATAATATTAATGATGATAAGGATGTTGATGTTGTTGTAGTGAAGTCTAGTAGTAATAGGAATGCTATCGTAATACGTTAACTGGAATGCTATAATTACTGTAAGTGTAGTAGTACTAATCTCATTGTTGATGTTGCTGTAAGCGTAGTAGTAATAATATAATAAATACTCCTATAATAATTACCACGGGTTGTTGTAGTTTAATATAACGGGTGTTGTCTTATAAATTAAATACGTTATGATCGATATTAATTTAGATGTATAATATTTTATTAGGATCGAACTTCGTAGAATCTCCGTGGTGAATGGTATTACCGATGTTGTGGTGATCTACGTGCTAATTAGGTAAGGTTTTCCTTACTTGGAATATATTAATATTATAATGTCGTACGAGCTATGTATTTATGATATGATATTTATATGGATGAGATTGAGTAGAGTAGTGAAATCCTGGCCGGGAGGCCCATTTAGTAGTGTAGCGAAATCCTGGCCAGGAGACCCATTGAGTAGTATAGCGAAATTCTGACTGGGAGGCCCATTGAGCGGTATAGCGAATCATGGTGGGCTTGAAGCCTATCGAGTAGTATAGCGGAAATTATTGGTACCGTGAAGTATTAAGAATAGGGAGATGATATTATTGATTGGAACCGATGATAGTATTGAGATGATTGAGACTGGATATTTATATTCCGCACTTGTATTTTAATGTTAGCATGTTCTAATCGTTTTCTCTGTCTAAATTGTCACCCTATTTTATTGGGAGCCTGCGACGATCCAACTGACATTTCCGGTCTTTTGGGGAGCAGAGTATTGATGCAGATATTGACCATTGATGTATGCTTAACTAAAGAGAATTGTTGTTCGGGAAGGGAGTGCATGGCCATCATTGTTATACTTTTAGCATGTTTCCATCGTTAGTACTTAATAGACCTTTTATTCATGTAGTCGTTTTTGGTTTTTGTAACTATACTTAGTTCTCGAACTATGTTTGCATCCTTTGAATAATCTATTAAATTTGGTTGTGTTTCAGTATTGTTTTGTGATGGGACTACGACCTCGGTTAACCCGGGATGATAACACTCTCATTTATCTGAGAAGGCCTAGTGAAGGCTCTTGGATAAACGGGGGTTTTACAAAGTGGTATCAGAGTAGTTCGATCCTGAAATCTGAATAACTGACATAGGAAAATAAAATGAACCCCGACAATAAGCCATTAGGATCCAACTTAAAATCTCTGGTTGAGGAAACATCCTTATACCAACCCCGACCCTTTTGGTTTTGACCCGGTAACCACGTGTGAGATCGAGAGGGGGTAAAATAGGATGGGTCCGCTGTGATGATATGAGTTTCTTTTGAAATTGCCTGATGCCATGAATAGTGACAAGTATAAAGGTTGCTATGTTAAGAAGGCGTGTTCCAGGGATAAACGTTATTGTTATCATGTATTGTTATGATGTATGGGCATTATCAAGGCTCATGTGTATGTTATTTTTGTTTTGAAGTAATCACATCAAAGAAAGCAACTGCGCCAGTTCAACCCCAGCCACCCTAACTGTCGAGGAAATTGCACGCGTAATGGAAACCAACACTGCGGTTTTGGAAGCCCTCAAGAATGTCCACGCCGTGAAACAACCAGCGACCGATGAGGCCACCATCAGCGCGACGATAGCACACCATCGTCCCAGCAAGTATGGCGAGACTGGTGGGCAATCACGGCTTGAAGACCGGGTGAGAGAAATGAAAAAGGTGTTCTAGGTAATGAATTGCCCGGAGCATATGGAGCGGGATCAAGCAGCCTTCTATTTAAGTGGTAAGGCCGATTTATGGTGGCACCACAACTATGCAAAGCTGATTAGAGAACATGAGAAAGGGGATTATGGGGAGGATTTCTTTGGGTGGAAAAGTCTCGAAAGGGAGCTGAGGGCGGAATTCTTCCCAGAGCATCTTCGTAGTGCAAAAAGGACTGAATTTGATCGTTTCACCTTGACAGACGACATGACTGTCGAGGACTAATACGACAAATTCATGGAGTTGGCCACATATTCTGCCGACCTCAATCCGAGTTCCGAACTTCTGGCTTCCCGCTTCGAGAGGAGTCTGTCTGTTAGGAATAATGCTGATGTGAAAGAGGTATACCTGAGGGTTGGGCATGCTGAACGACTGGCTGATCGCACAAAGGAATTGAACAGTCAGAAGGGTGAAAAGAGGAAAGCGGTGTCCAAGGGTGCTGTGCATGGGGATGCAAAGAGAGGGGGAAATAAGTGATCTCAGTGGCAATGATCCCAATACTCGGGTGGGAACAATTATAGAGGAGGTAGTTACGACACCGGGTAGAAAGATGTTCGACACCACAACTGTAAGTGATGCAACGACAACCACCCTGGTAAGGACTGTAATGGGTAACTAATAACCTGTTACCACTACGGGAAACTGGGACACCGAGCTTACGAATGTCGGATGAAGGCGGGCAACAGTAGGGTAACCCTAATTCCATACCAGTAACAAGATCGGAAAGTGTTAACCGAGGGAATCGGTACCATGGAAACGGGAACCAATCACAGGGGAACTAGAACCGCCCATAGGGGAGTTACTATCAGGGGTCTGGGAGGACTACCCAACCAACTACAGGCGCTAAGCCAACTACTTCCGCTAGTGGGGCATTTGAGGGGAGTAAGAATACTGGGAAGCTCTTTGCTAAGGGCAAGCAGGCTATTGAAGAGGACACGCAAGTTATCAGGGGTGCATTTCTCGTTAACTCAAAACCTTTTTTTCCGATTATGGGGACGGTTTAGCGCCTAGATTGATTGTAACCTCAAGAGAAGTGTCATTAAGAGGTCCGAAGGGCGTTGGAGTATTATAGAGGATTTGCGGTGAAGCCAACTGTGAAGATCATAGCAACCATTACCCAGAAGACCCGCCTGAAGAAGGGAAGTCCGTTATTCTTGTGCCATGTACGGGATATTTGGACGCTCGTCCAAACCGAACTGCATCCTGCGCGCGCCCGCGTTGAACCCTGGTCGCGGCGGCCACCCACGCAGCCCCGTCTGTCCTAGGGCCGGGCCAGTCTCGTGTATGGGGCGATGTATCGGACCTCGATTTGGTTGACGATTTGAATTTTACTAAACGGGTGCGGACATTCGTGTTTCCGTTAGAATCGATCGAGACGTGGTTGTAAATGTTTAAATGTTGATATGTTTGGTAAGACGACCTTTTTAGTGAACCGAATTCATTGCCGATTTGTGGATTCACCACCGAGTTAACTTTGGGAACTCGAAAACCGTTCAACTCAACTTTAATCCTTAGCCGGCTCAAAGTTGAGTGGCATTGGGACCTAAAGATAAAGACTTGTACCCTTAAGCATTCCACGCCTAGAATGACTCTCATTGTCAATGGTTTCGGACATCCGGAAACGTAAATTTTGAGTAAAGGGTGAGGGTACGTATTGGGAAGCCAACGTCCGATAGACGTCAACACCCAATCCCGCCCGCACGTAGCGGCCTCTACTAATCAATAGGTGGGCTGATAAATTTGTTCCTTAATTGTGGCAGAAGTACAATAACATCCATTGTTTTCACCCTATGTCTTTACTATGTCGGTTGTTTAAGGACAAGTAAGCTTTTGTTTTCGAAGTAGTTGTGTTTACAATCTTAGCATGCGATTTTACCTGACAAGCAGGCCATGAAAAGATGCACATAGAAGAGTAGAGAGTACAAGATATTATACGTATTAGCAAGTTAGTTTTAACGTGATAATACGGATATTAGTCATTGTCTTGGTATACCTTACCTGGTATTCTACATAAGGTGCGTCGGTTCAGTATTAATAGGGATGCGTCGAACTACGTGTGAGGGGTGAGCATCGAGATTAATATGGAATTCGACCACCACTTTTTCAATTCTAGTTTGTTTATGTTTTGAATTCCGTGTTAGGTGATTTAGCATGCGATTATAGTTATAAAAGCGGTAAATCATACGAAAGCGATAAATGAGAAATGTAAGTAAGTCACATTGTGAAGAGTTGCACCCTCAGAGTGTACACTAAACGAGACACGATGCGTAGATGATTGAGAACGGATCTCGGAACTACTCGGGTTTAGTTTAGGTTGTTTTAGTGATTATGGTTGAAGTTGTGGACGTTATGTATGTTTATGACATACCATAGACCTAGTGTCCATACGAGTCAGACTCAACGTTATCGAAGTGCATAAATAAAAAATACGGATTGTAAAGTTGTGTTTAGATGACAACCTAGTGACGATACGACTTCAAAGGCGGATCCTCCTAGCTTCCTGCGTTGAATCCGGCAGAGCTTCGCTACGGTGTTGTGGGGTGGCTAGTCGAACACAGGTGCCCCTTTTCATTCAAATCGAGCCAAGGACTCAAGGAACTACGAGAAGTAGTGTTGATTCGCTTATCGAGAACAAACAATCGAGTGGATCGTACTTAGAGTCGGAGTGCGACGCTAAGTTAAGAGGAGAAGCTCGTAAAGAGGAGGAGAGGGATGAGAACTGAAGTGTGTTGAAATGAGCGGAATAGGGGGGGTATTTATTGTTTTTCTCGCAGTTCAAATCAACTGCTCAGGTGCCTGGTGGCTTGCACACCGTAACTGAGTCGCCTGAGGTCCTACATAGGAGGTTTGAGGCGCCTGGAGGGGGGCATTTAGTTTTTTGAAGATTCGATTACGAAACTTTCCAAAACGAAGATTATGCATATCTTAGGCTTGCTTGGGGGTTAAGGCTCCCTTCTTGACCAAGCGCGTCAAGCACCGGGTGGGCCTTCGGCGTGCGTCTCGAGGTTCACTCGGCCTGACGTATCGACTCGAGCTTGACTTTGCGTGTTTTGGGACCGATTCGGAGCCCCGGTGTTGGAATTTACTCTAAACAGTATCGACGCGACCGTAATGACACGACTAAGACCGTTTTGATGTTGAATTAATTTTTCCGAGTAGTTATTTTATCCGTTCTATAGAAAAAGCATCTAAAACATCGTAAACTCGAGTCGCGTTGCAGTCCGATCATCATTGGGTGTCTGTCGGGCACTTCTGGAGCCACTAGATCAGAATCTGGGTGTCTAAAGAAGCCCCTACTTTGACGGAGGCTTGGATAAGTCAAAGTATAGCCGCCCAGGTCAATTGAGGATTAAGACCTGGTGGCTGTCTGCTCGGGTCGTTTTAAGTCCGTTAGACTACGTATGAGGCTCGTCAGGCAAGGCTTAGAAATCATACCTGACCTCCTTGCCCGCGGTTGCTCATCGATGGTTGGATCTGGGCCTGCGTGTCTTGCTTATTTTGCTTTGGGTTTGTTTTTTTAGTTGTTTCGATCTTTAACATGGACCTTTTGCTTAAGTCATTTATGAGTGATTTAGTTTTGGTTTAATTCCTTACGGTGGCTGCTTTAGATTTATCCCTTGGGTGGCTGCGTTAGATTTATCCCTCTCGGGTGGCTGCGTTAGATTTATCCCTCCCGGGTGGTTGCGTGATGGTAGGATTTGTCGTGTCCTACCGTCAATAAACAACCGGCTATACCTAGTGGGTAGCTAGGGTAAGTCGGGATCGTGTCCACGGATACGGTATTGCAAAGTCTAGACTAGGTCCACTAGAAACGAGACTAGGCTACCAAAACGACACAAAGAAGGTGGTAATTGGTAAACTATGATGGTTGAGGAGGAGTAAGAACTATACTAATAACAAAATAGCTAAAACAAGACTAAATGGAATAACTAGAGACTAACTAAACAATGAGGCTAGAGAAATGACGACTAACTAGGAGGATGAACCAAATATGGAAAGGAGTAGGGTTAGGTCGGGTTCTTAAGTGTAGAAGGGTAATAGGGTGATCAAGGGTGTAGGTGTCTCCTAATTGCTAGAGTCGGTTCGCGCTCTCGCGTTTAAACCTAGGTCAAGGTTGGTCCGCGCTCTCGCGTCAAAATCCAAGTCCGCACTCTCGTGTCCAAGACTAAACCCGACACAAACACACACTAGTCAAACAATGAGAAGAAGAGAAACAAGTATAGGAAGCATTGGCCACTACTACCCACACAAGCATTTCCACAAACACATAGAGTGCCTATTATGTGACTAGCAATAAAAGATGTAACCTTTACCCTTAATCAACCCTAATCTCCCATAATCCACACTTAATCCCCCTACTAACCCCACAAGTAATCTACTCACTCATAATGAAAGTAAAACTAACATAAACAAGAGAAATCAAACTAAACATCCAAACATCCATATTAAACAAACAATAACAATAAACAATATATAAAGATTCAAACTTGAATAAATAAACAAAGAACAAGGGATAAGAGATTATACCAACAACAAGATGATGAAAAAGATGTAAACTTGCATAAATAAGAAACCCAAATCAACTCCAAGGTTGTCAAGCTTGGATGAATCTTCAAGTGTCTTCTTAATACAAGACTAATTAACTAAGATTAAACAAAGATTAACTAAAGATTAAAGGAAGATTAAACTAATTAGAGGAACACTAAATCTAGGGTTTGAATGTTGTAGAGAGGCCTAAGAGAGTCCAATGTAATGTAAGATACATAAACAATACAAGAGAGAAGTATTTATAAGGTTCCAAGAGTGCAGGAGAAGAAAAGAATCAAATGCGGGCAGCAGCTGGGTCATCCCGACCGGGACGGTTCGATCCCGACCGGGACGGGTTGGTCCCGCCCGGGACGGACCCTGGACAGTAACCTCCGCAAATGTGCACCTCATCCCGGACGGGATGAGGCCCTTCCCGTCGGGGATGAGTCTTGTAGGCCTCCAATATGATCTTTTTGGTCCCTCCTTGGTTCTCATGGGCTTCTCACCGATTCTTGGGGCTCGGGATCGAGTCTAAGAGGCTCGGGATCGGGTCCCAAGGTCTCGGGGTCGAATCCAAGGCATCGAGTGATCGTTCCTTCACTTCGTTGGTTCCAAAAAGTGTATGTAACGAGTCGGATTCGCTCCAATTCTTCGCAAATGGTCTCAGGAACCTAAAACGGACTAAAGGAAGCATAAGTAACCCATAAACCGCTCCCAAGGAGCGGTTCCCCAAGGAAAACGGGACCAAAACACAGCAAATTAGGCACTACAAACTACACTTATCATTGCGTCAGATTTATCCCTTCCGGGTGGCTGCGTTAGATTTATCCCTCTCGGGTGGCTGCGTTAGACTTATCCCTCACGGGTGGATGCATTAATATAGATTTATCCCTCTCAGGTGGCTGCATTATATTTATCCCTCTCGGGTGCTGGCCGCGTTAAATTAGATTTATCATTCTTCGAGATAGTTTCTGGCTATCTCTGGCCTATTCTTTGGAACGAATCTTTATTCTTGGACTTTCTTCGAGATGGTATCTGATATTTCTGGCCTACTCTTTGGGACGGATAATTGTCCTTTGACTTTCTTTGAGATGATATTTAACACCTCTGGCCTACTCTTTGGGACGAATCTTTGTCCCTGGACTTTCTTCGAGATGGTATTTGACATCTCTGGCCTACTTTTTGGGACGGATCTTAATCTATGGACGTTCTTGGAGATGGCATCTAACATCTCTGACCTACTCTTTAGGACAGATCTTTGTTCCTGGACTTTCTTTGAGATGGTATCTGACATCTCTGGCCAACTCTTTTGGACAGATCTTTGTCCCTAGGCTTTCTTGGAGATGGTTTCTGACATCTCCTATTCTCCGGCCTACTCTTTGGGACGGATATTTGTCCCTGGACATTCTTTGAGATGGTATCTGACATCTCTGGCCTACTCTTTGGGACGGATCTTTGTCCCTAGACTTTCATTGAGATGGTATGTAATATCTTTGGCCTACTCTTTATTTGGGACAGATTTTTGTCCCTGGAATTTCTTCGAGATGGTTTCTAACATCTTTGGCCTACGTATATCAATGAATGATTGCTTAAACTTGATGATATTTTGCTTTTAATTCACTAGGGTTGATTTATAATCTCTTAATGAGTGTATAGTGGTGTTGGCATTAATTCTCGTGTTTGCATTCGGTCTGGGGCTTATGGTTTCCCGTTGGGGATGCGAGTTGATTACTTTAGATATCTTAAGTTAAGGGGTACTGCTAGGGATTTTCATGGGTTCGACTAACGGGCTGTGTCAGTTTGCGAGATACTCTGCTACGGTAGTGTATTTGGGTTTGTAGACACCCAGATTTGGACCTGTTGGCTGCAGAAATGTCCAACAAACACCCGATGACGATAGGACTGCAACGCGACGTGGATTCGTGGTGCTTTAGATAGTTTTTCTATAGAAAGGATCAAATAAATTATTCGGGCAAAATAAATTAACATGATGGCAGCCTTAGTCGCATCGTTACGATCGCATACACACTAATTAGAGTCAATTCCGACACCGGGACCCCGAGTCTGTCCCGAAACTCGAACCGAGTCAACACCGCGCTAAGCGAACCTCGGGATGAACACCCGAGGCCCACTAAACTCACGGCGCTAGGGTAAACACCGGAAGACTTAGGTCCTAAGTTATGAATCATACAGTCGTCTCTCAGTTTTGGAAAGTATCAAAATCGTATCTTCAAAACTCCAACCGCCCCGCCTCACGCGCCTAATAATCCCCACGCCTAAGCCCAGGCGCCCGAGACCTGGTCCGCCCCATCTCACGTGCCTATATAGGCGACGAGGGACGAAAACACCTATAAATACCCCCCTTTCACGTCCTCAGATCATTACACACAATTCAACTCTCTCTTCTCCCTCTAAACTCTCGCTAAGGGCTCGCACTCCGACACCCGAGGCAAACGATCCACTCGATCGTAGTTCCAATAATACTAAAAGCGAAATTGACGCTAATCCTCACCTTCGAGCACTCCACTCGATACAGAGGTGCTTGTGATCGACTAGCTCAAAACTAGTACCCATGTTCTGCCGGATTAGCCGCAGAACTAGTCCTTAGCAACAAAGCTCTGCCGAAGTAGCCGCGGGAAGGTCAAACGGTAACGGAGCTCTGCTAGAGTCAATGGTCAAGCTAGGAGGATCCGCCTGTTGATAGAGTCGTCACTGGGTTGTCATCTAAACAAAACTTTCCATATTTGCACTTTCTATTATTATGCACTACGACAATATTAGATATGGGCACTAGGCCCACAAGCATCCACTAAACTACGTAACGTCCCAACTTCAATCACAAACACTAAAACGCACTAAATAGGCCAGAGTAATTCCGAGATCCGTTCTCGAAACTATCTATGTATCGAGTCCCGCTTAGTGTATACTCCGAGAGTGCAACTCCTCACAATGTGATTTACTTGCATTCGCATTTACAGTTTTTTTTTGTATGGTTTATCGCTTTTATGACCATATAATCGCATGCTAAATCACCTAACACGGAATTCAAAACGTAAAGCAACTAAAAATGAACAAAGCGATGGTCGGGTTCCGTATTAGTCCCGGTGCTCACCTCATTTGGTTCAATGCATCTCTATTAATACCGAACCGACGCATCTTAAACAGAATACCAGGTAAGGTATACCACGAGAATGGCTAATATCCGTATTATCGCGTTAAAACTGGTTTGCTAATGCGTATAATACTAGTACTCTCTACTCTCCTACGTGCATCTTTTCATGGCCTGCTTGTCACGTGAAATCGCATGCAAAAAATGTAAACACAACTACTTCGACGACAAAACTTATTTGTCCTTAAAAAACCGACATAGCAAAATATTTAGGGTTAAAACAACGGATGTTAAAGTACTTCCACCACAACAAAAGAACTAGGATATCAGCCCACCGATTGATTAGTAGAGGCTGCTATAGTGCGGGAGGAGTTGGGTGTTCTTTGTGAACTTCCCAACAGGTACCTGATAAGTGTAGTTTGTAGTGCCTATTTGTTGTGTTTTGGTCCCATTTTCCTTGTGGAATCGCTCCTTGGGGGCGGTTCATGGGCTTCTTATGCTTCCTTTAGTTCGTTTCAGGTTCCCGAGACCGATTTGGAAGAGTTGGAGCAATTCCGACTCAATACATACACATTTTCGAGCCAACGAAACTAAGGAACGATGACTCGATGACTTGGAGTCGACCCCGAGACCTTGGGACCCAATCCCGAGCCTCCGAGACCCGATCCCGAGTCCCGAGAATCGACGAGAAACCCATGAGAGGCAAGGAGGGACCAAAGAGCTCTTAAGGGAGGCACTTCATGAGACATTAAACCCTAGACTACTTTAGGTTAGATTAGATTAGATTAGTGTAGATTAGTCGGTAATTAGTAGTTAATCTTAGTTTAATCTTGTATTATTGGATCTCTTGAAGAATCCATCCAAGATTGACAACCTTGGTGGATGAATTTGGGTTTTCTTCTATGCAAGTGTTCTCCTTTTTCATTCTTCACTAGTTTGGTATAATCCTTTCTTCCTTTTTATTCTTAATCTTGTTTGTTCATCCAAGTTTGCATCTTTGTTCATCCTATTGTTCTTGTTCATTGTTTTCACTAGTTTGTAGATGTTTGTTTTGTTTCTTATGTTGGATCTTCTTGTTCTTGTTAGTTGTAGTTGGATTATGTTAGACTAGTGTTCATGCTAGGGTTAGTAAGGTGATTAGGGTGTTAATTGAATGATTAAGGGATTGTTAGAGATGTTGGTGGAAGATTTGGGTTTCCTCTTGGTTTGGTGCACATCACATGTTTGTCGAAATGCTTGATTGACTAAGTAGTTGCGAATGCTTGTTTTTCTTGCCTTTCTCTTGTGGGTGATAGTTTGTTTGTGGGTTCGGTTCCCTCACTAAGTTGCGAGAGCCCGGTGAGGACGACCCCTTGGTCGGTCTAAGTAGCGAGAGCCCGGATGCGACCTAGGCCATCATAGCGCGCTAGAACCCCGTTTGTCATGTGTGTCGCCGAGATGGGTTATAGGATGAACCTCTAGGTAGGCCTAAGTTGCGAGAGGCCGGACCAACTCAGATTACCCTACTACCTCCTTCGCTCTAGTTATCCCTTGACCATTCCGTTACCCCTTTGACCCCGACCTAATCCTAGCCCGTTTCTTTGTTTGTTTCTCCGGCACTCTAGTCTTAGTCTAGTTTTCTCCCCTTCTATCATTCTCTAGTTTAGCTTAGCTCGTTGACTTAGTCTAGTATTTAGGCCGACCTATTCTAGGCTATACATTACTGTCCCCGTGGATTCGACCCTACTTGCCCTATCTACCGTAGGAATAGCCGGTTATATTATTGACGGTTGGGATTCCACGACAAATCCCTCCCATCAATTTGGCGCCGTTGCCGGGGACGGTGCATTGTTTAGACTTAGTTTGCTTATTTCTAGACTTAGTTACCCTTCTTTGTGCTCTTCCATCTTCTCTTGTGAATATTTTCTAGTTTCTCTTCTTTTCTTAGCTCTTTTTTCTCTTTGTCTCTAGTTGTGCTTGTTTATTGTCGTTGCCTAGCGCCCATAAAGCACTAGGTGTTCTCTCGTTTGTTCTAGTGTGTAGATTATGCCTAGGAGGGGAGCCGACTTCTATCTCTTTAATCCAGAGTCGGAGAGACTCTTTCGAGCCTTTCGCCAACGGACGATTAACCGGGTTAGGATCTCTCAACCAAGTGCAAGCAATACTCATCAAGGGCAAGCTCAAGGAGCCGACTTTAGCGAGTCACCTCGAGAGACGGCCGGAGGGACCTTCATCAATCCCTTCGGTAACTCTTCTTCTCCTAGTTCCCCCTCTTCATCTACATCAACACCGTCTACACCACCATCTTCTCCCTTATATCCAATCATGCCTAAGTTTTCTTCTCACTCAACCTTCACGGAAGACGTTTTGCCGGGTCCATCCACTTTACCGGAGGCATATACCGGGAATTTTGTGGCGAAAACGCAATTTATCCAATTGGTCGAGAGGAGCCCATTTAGTGGTTTGCCCACCGAAGACCCGCACCAACACATGGAGACCTTCTCCGATTATTGTGACGCTATATCTCAAACCGGGGTTACTCAAGATCAAATTCGTTGGGTACTTTTCCCATTCTCTCTTATTGGAAAAGCGAAGCAATGGATCAAGAGTCTCGATAGGGCAACCATGGGGATCGATACTTGGAAAAAGCTTGCCTTGGCGTTCTACCAAAAGTTTTACCCCCCGGAAAAGACAAATTTGCTTAGGGCCTCCATCACCGGTTTCCAACAAAGGGATGAAGAGAGCCTTTATGAAGCTTGGGAGCGGTTTAAATCTTTAGTTAGGTCGTGCCCTCATCATGGACTCTCACAATGGTTCTTGGTGCAACAATTTTGGAATGGTCTTTATGAGGACTCGAGAGCTATTCTTAACATGGGCTCCAATGGTAGGTTCACCGAGGTCGATGACGACCAAACTTGGGCGAGAATCGAAGAGATGGCGGTGCATAATTCGCAATACTCTAGGCCTAGGAAGGCACATCGAGGAGGCATGCATGAGGTTGATGCTATCACTAAGTTAAGCATTGACCTTGGAGCTCAATTGAAAACACACATGGAGACTATTGACAAGAAGCTCCAAAGCCACCTCAACCAAGTCCAAGGCACTAGTTCCTCCCACCATCAACCGATTCAAGAAGTGAATGCTTTGGAGTTTGCACCTCCTTTGCCTTATTTTGGGATGTGTGATACTTGTGGAATCGTTGGTCATGATCCCATGAATTGTAGAGGAAGTATTGAGCAAGTGAACGCCTTTCAAGCGTTCAAGCAAGGTGCCTCCTACTCTAATCAATACCAAGCTTCCAATCAAGTCCCTCAACAACAAGCTTTCCAACATCAACAACAACATCGTCCCTATGTCCCACCTCCCTTAAGGGACAACAATCAAGGTTATCAAGGTTATGTGGGTAATCCAAGACCCTTCCACAACTTCAAGCAAAATAACCAAGGTACCTTCCACAACAACAATCAAGGGTTCCAACAAGGGAACTTCAATCAAGGCGGTTTCCAAGGAAACCAAAACTTTCAAAGACAACAAAACCACAACCAAGGCCTTAATCAAGGCAATTCTCATGGGTTCCAAGGGAACCGTCAACAACAAGCTACACAAGGTAATCAACAACAAAGCAAGCATAGGAGCCGGTCTCCTACTCATGATTATGGCATTCCTCTCGCCATCACCGATACTCCACATAATCCATTATCCCCACCTCGGGATTTCGACATTCAAAAGACTTTGATGGAAATACAAAGGAGCAATCAAGATATGCAACAGAGTCAAATGGACATGTCAAGAAACCATCATGAGCTCTTCACTTATATTCAAAGGGAAAACGCGACGAGAGATGCCCGTATGAAGATACTTGAGACTCAAGTATCTCAACTCGCTTCGGGGAGCTCCTCAAGGCAAAAGGGGCAACTACCTTCTCAAGGTGTAACTCCAAATTTTGAGCATGTCAATGCTATCACCACAAGGAGAGGTACATCCTATGACCCTCCTTCATTCCCTAGTGAACAAGAGCCAATGCAAGAACCGACAAAGGAAATGGCATCTCCAACTCAAGAAGAATCAAGCTTTGATAATCCAATGAAGGAACAAGTTTTATGGGAGGTTGAGAAACCCCAAGAAGACAACCCTCCCCCACTTCAAGAGAAAGACAAGGGAAAAAGGAAAGTGTCCTTTGAAGAATCTACCCCCATTGAGCAAAATAAGTACCAAATCAAGTTGCCTTTCCCATCAAGGCAAATGAAGACTAAGGTGGATACTCAATACGACAAGTTCCTTAATATCGTGAAGAAATTGGATGTGAATGTCCCATTCACCGAGTTACTTACCCAAATCCCGGCATATGGAAAATTCATGCGGGATATCCTAGCTAGGAAGCGGTCCATTGACAAGGAAGAGACAATAGCGTTCACAAGGGTGGTGAGCGAGCTTATTCAAGGTTCCACGCTTCCGAAGTTGAAGGACCCGGGTAGTTTCTCTATCCCATGCACCATCGGCAATTACAAAATCGAGAGAGCTATGTGTGATTTCGGTGCGAGTGTGAGCATTATTCCCTACACCATTTGTGAGCGATTAGGGATGACGGAGCTGAAATGTACTTTCATTACACTCCAAATGGCCGATAAGTCTCTTAACCGACCATTGGGAATGTTAGAGGATGTGCCGGTACGAATAGGGAAGTTCTTCATTCCGGTCGACTTCATTGTGGTTGACATGCCGGAGGATGATAACACCCCCATCATCCTTGGACGCCAATTTTTACATACCGCCGGTGCCGTGATCGATGTGAAGAAGGGTAGGATTACCTTTCAACTAGGCGACGAAGAGTTAGTGTTCGACCTCCAAGGCAACACTTCGCCTATGACCGAGACGTGTAATGTGATCCATGCCACGGAAGACATCGATCGAGGGAAAGATTCAGGACAAAGCTTGAAGAAGTACTCTTATGTACTTGAGGATGATGACTCCGATTTGGAGGAAGATGAGTGCCCATATCATGGGCTTGATGACAAGATAAAAAGCAAGGAGAAGGATGAGCCTCCCTTGGAGCCACATGAAGACCGGTGGACGTTCGGGTAATATCCCGAAAGACCAAAAGTACAAATTCAAGCCGTTGAACTTGGAAGATCGGGATGCCCCGGGAACGTCTAGGCAAGGTCATGAAGAGCCTTGGTATGTGGTCGGTTATATCTCGAGCTTGATTGAAGACTTCTCTAGGGCCTTCGACTTGTTCTTACGTGCCCTTGATGGAGATGGAATTGGTCATGGTTGTTGAAAAAGATTGAAGAAAGCACCATCTTGGTTTGACGGAGTTCCACAAGAACCGTCTCATTGTATATATCTCTTTATTGTAATTGCTTTGGATTTTTGTGAATTCTTGTTATTTGGATTGATTGATGAGCGTTGTGAGGGAGAGAGTTTGACGTGTGTTTGAGGATTGTGTGATAGGTGAAGTGAGAATGCTTCCTAGAGAAGAATGACTATGATATACCTTGGGTTGTAAGCACGAGGATCGGGTTTTTGAAGCTTGGAGCAAGCTTTTGGGATTGTGGAAGGTGAAGAAGACCCATCCCGGCCGGGAAGAGGCGTCCCGACCGGAACGGGGGTGGCATCCCGACCGGGAGGGAGTCATCCTGATCGGGATGGGGGTGCGCAAATTCGAGCTCACTGAAGGTCCGTCCCGACCGGGAAGGAAGCGTCCCGACCGGGATGGGTGAGACATCCCGACCGGGACGGGCACCTGCTCCCCCTTTGTGTTTCTTCTTCGCAAATCGAGTCCACCCAACCATTTTATACCCCCTCCCAACCTCCCTAGCTATCCTAGCCTTATCATATGCGTCATTTATTTCATTGACATGCCCTCACTCCATTTCCTATCCACTTTATACCGACTCTCGCATCAAATCCCACCCCTTACCATTACTACCTCTACCGTGAGTTCTTCTTGAGTGTGAAGCGAGATGGCAACCGAGAAGATAAGCGACGAGCCTCTAATGATCATCGAGACGATGGAGCAAGTGAGTTACTAGCCGCTCGGTTTGGGTAACTATCCTTACTTTTCCGTCTTTTTATCGCTTGTTTTTCATTGTTTGCTCCCTTCCCCTGAGTCATGGTATCTAGTGGCCTTCAAGGCCGTAGTATGGTTGCTCCCGACTCCCGACGAAGTGATTACGTCGAGAGTCAATCAATTAATCCAAATATGCAAGATTTTCACCCCTTTTTAGGATTTAGTCGGATTTAGGCGGAATCCGGGCTAGGTGACTTGATTACACCTAGCCCTCCCCTCCCATTTCCTTTTATTTTCTTCTTTTTATTTCTTCCCCCTTCCATATCTTTTTCTTGTCTCAGCCCATGGTGACTTGACAACACCCCGGCCGGACACCTTCTACCGTTTTCTTCACCTTATTTTTTATTTTTAGCATTATTTCCGTAGTTTCTTTTCTTTTTCTTTTGTCTCTCCGCACACTACGATTGAGCATATGAGGACATTGCTCGGTCTAAGTATGGGGGAGCGATATTCTATCATAGTTAGTTTTATTTTCTTAGTTTTTTCAAAAAAATCTTTAAAAAACCCTAAAAATTTGAAAAAAATTCATAAAAATCAAAAAGATTTTCTTTTGTGTGTTTTCCTTTTGTGTCTTTGTGTCGTATATATATTTTATGTGCGTGTTTTGCCTCCCTTTTTCCTTATAGGTTGCTTAAATCACCGAATGATTTGGAGAGCTTTCAAGACCTCCGGTAACACTTTCTATCCCTTTTCCCCTTTGTCTCGTGTGGAGTTTGGAGGAAATTGTGATGTTGTGTGCTCGGGTGGAGCTTTGTGCATATTGGTGGATGATTTGGTGGCTTGTATGGAATATCAGGGTGGTGTTTGTTTTATGTTTGTTTCGTTATGTTTTATTTTTGTTGCCTTTGTTTCTTTTCCTCTCATTTTCGTCATGTCTTTAATTTTGTGTTGTGTTGTGTTGTGTGTCATGTGTGTAAACCGTTTTCGAAAACCCGGTTTAGAGGCTAGTGTGCGAGTGCTTACTTTCCCTTCCTAGTAGTGTAAATCTAGTCTTGGACTTTTGTCTAGTAGTGTAAATCATGTCTTTAATTCGTTGGTCCTTTACCTTGAGTCCACCTAGCTTACTAGGGATTTACTGCGGGATTTGCACTTTTGACCATTATGACCACCCACGGTGTGAAAAGGCCTTGGTTACCGAGTCTCGTCCCTTAGGTGACCGTGTCTAGGACTGTTCGATTAGTCCAAGTTCTCCCCTTTTTGTGGGTTTGTAGGGAAATCGCGACCCCCGACTTACCCATTACCCTACCTTCCTCACACACACACACACACAATAAAATGCAATTTGATGAATTCTCTCTTTCTGGTTACACAAGGAAATGCCAAAAATGCCAAATCTTGCCAAAAGGGCAAAGAAAAGAAAAAAAAAATGAAAGAAAGAAAAGAAATGAAGAAAAAGAAAAGGCACAAAAGCCAAAAAGAAAATAGAAAAGAAGAAAAAGAAATGGCATGGCAACAAACAAATCAAAACGTCGAAAAGAAAGAAAATACCAAAAGAAAACCCGTCCCACAAAAAGAAATCCCCACAAAAATAAGCCTTTTTCCGACTTTTGCCGTGAAGAGCCTACCAAAGGACCGAGTCCCGAGGAAGGATGATAGCGGCATTAGTCGGTCTTCCCTCATTTTGCATGTTTTCCACCTTTTTACTTGGACTAGTTAGGCGGTTTTGGACACGGGACGACCCTCTTGGCTCACGCTAAAGGGGGCGGGGTCTCACTTACCTACAGTGTCGACTAACACCGTGGTTCTTCACTTTTCCACTCCGCCGATCGTCCCGTAGTACGTTTTTAGAAAGTTAGGAGGACCTACGTAAGTTACCAACGTTTTTGTTGCTTTATCGTCATACTATTAGGGTTTAGTTCACCTTGGTTTGTATCTCTAGCTTGGGAACGTTGTCACTTGCCTCGAGTCCTAAACCGGTGCTTCTTTCACCGCTTTTAGAGGGAAGCGGTATTTCTTTTGTTTTGGGTGCAACCGTCTAAGTGTTTGTCTGTGTGTTTGTTTGTTTGTGTGTTTTGTGTCCGGTTGCATCCGCGGTTTTGTCGCAAGACTCGACTTGCCTTGCGGAGTGCACTTTTCCTCTAAGTGCACTCGCGTGAGTTGAAAGGGCGTAGGGTGCGCTAATACCCATTCGGCTAGTATAGTAGTTAGTATGTGCTTACTCGAGGGCGAGTAAGGGTTAAGTGTGGGGGAGTTGATAAGTGTAGTTTGTAGTGCCTATTTGTTGTGTTTTGGTCCCATTTTCCTTGTGGAATCGCTCCTTGGGGGCGGTTCATGGGCTTCTTTTGCTTCCTTTAGTTCGTTTCAGGTTCCCGAGACCGATTTGGAAAAGTTGGAGCAATTCCGACTCAATACATACACATTTTGGAGCCAACGAAACTAAGGAACGATGACTCGATGCCTTGGAGTCGACCCCGAGACCTTGGGACCCAATCTCGAGCCTCCGAGACCCGATCCCGAGTCCCGAGAATCGACGAGCAACCCATGAGAGGCAAGGAGGGACCAAAGAGCTCTTAAGGGAGGCACTTCATGAGACATTAAACCCTAGACTACTTTAGGTTAGATTAGATTAGATTAGTGTAGATTAGTCGGTAATTAGTAGTTAATCTTAGTTTAATCTTGTACTATTGGATCTCTTGAAGAATCCATCCAAGATTGACAACCTTGGTGGATGAATTTGGGTTTTCTTCTATGCAAGTGTTCTCCTTTTTCATTCTTCACTTGTTTGGTATAATCCTTTCTTCCTTTTTATTCTTAATCTTGTTTGTTCATCCAAGTTTGCATCTTTGTTCATCCTATTGTTCTTGTTCATTGTTTTCACTAGTTTGTAGATGTTTGTTTTGTTTCTTATGTTGGATCTTCTTGTTCTTGTTAGTTGTAGTTGGATTATGTTAGACTAGTGTTCATGCTAGGGTTAGTAAGGTGATTAGGGTGTTAATTGAATGATTAAGGGATTGTTAGAGATGTTGGTGGAAGATTTGGGTTTCCTCTTGGTTTGGTGCACATCACATGTTTGTCGAAATGCTTGATTGACTCAGTAGTTGCGAATGCTTGTTTTTCTTGCCTTTCTCTTGTGGGTGATAGTTTGTTTGTGGGTTCGGTTCCCTCACTAAGTTGCGAGAGCCCGGTGAGGACGACCCCTAGGTCGGTCTATGTAGCGAGAGCCCGGATGCGACCTAGGCCATCATAGCGCGCTAGAACCCCATTTGTCATGTGTGTCGCCGAGATGGGTTATAGGATGAACCTCTAGGTAGGCCTAAGTTGCGAGAGCCTGGACCAACCTAGATTACCCTACTACCTCCTTCGCTCTAGTTATCCCTTGATCAATCCGTTACCCCTTTGACCCCGACTTAATCCTAGCCCGTTTCTTTGTTTGTTTCTCCGGCACTCTAGTCTTAGTCTAGTTTTCTCCTCTTCTATCATTCTCTAGTTTAGCTTAGCTCGTTGACTTAGTCTAGTATTTAGGCCGACCTAGTCTAGGCTATACATTACCGTCCCCGTGGATTCGACCCGACTTGCCCTATCTACCGTAGGAATAGCCGGTTATATTATTGACGGTTGGGATTCCACGACAAATCCCTCCCATCAATACCCTCACCCCTTACTCAGAATCAAAGGTTTCCGGATGTCCGAAACCATTGGCAACGAGAGTCATCCAGGCATGGAGTGCTTAAGGGTACAAGTCTTTATCTTTAGGTCTCGTGCCACTCAACTTTGAGCCGGCAAGGGATCAAAGTTGACTTGAACGGTTTCCGAGTCCCCATAATTTGACTCGGTGGCGACTCCACAAATCACGACAACTTCAGTTCACTAAAAAAGTCGCCTTACCAAACAAAACGGCCTTTAAACATTTACAACCACGACTCGATCGATTCCCAAACGGAAACACGGGTGCCCCACACCCGTCTAATACAAGTCCGGATCGTCATCCAAATCGAGGTCCGACACTTCGCCTCGTATGCGAGATCGGACCGGCCCCGGCAGGGAGGGGGCCGCGTCGATGGCCTCCGCCACACGTTGAAAACCGGACCTGTCTCGCGCGGGCGCGCGCAGGGCGCCGAGCGGTGCGGACGGCCGTCCACAGTTTGGCGACTCCGCTGGGGATTTGGAAACAAGTTTCCAGCGGTGGTGTAACTTGAACGAGGTCGGTGAAGCTTATTTCTTAGTTCCTAGTTGTGGTCACTACAGGTTTTGGCCCTAAAAAGCCCACCCTAACCGATATCAGGACCAATCAACCTCTTCGCGGTAAGATCTCTAGGGACACGCAGAGAGATCCTCGATTGACGCTCCGGCCGCCTAACGCGTACGTACCCCGCGGGATTAATAAGCGGATAGTTCCGAGCGGACGGTATCACACTCGTCTCCCCAGACCATTGTCATGCCTAAGTAAAGACTATTCGTGGGCGGTAGCCTACCCTAAACCTACCCGAGTCTGCATCCTGCATGAGTGTATGCATTCCTAGTTATGTGTAGTGTGTATGAACAATCCAACCTAAATAAAACACTGAAATTCGGATTCAACCACGCCAACATATTCAACCGCACCCAATTCCGTTTTCGAGAAATATCTCATCTTTTCAAAACGATTTCTGAAATGCCGATACTCCGGTCAAGTCACGTTTTCAAAAAAACAACACGTTTCGAGATGTCGTTGTCATGACAAATTTCAAACTCGATGTTTTCAAAAAAAAACATACACTTTCAGATGCCGTCACCATGGCAAAATTTACACTCGACATTCTCAAAACAAAACACGTTTTCGAAACGCCGTCTCACGGTTAAAAGTGAATTACGTCAAAACAACAAGTACCGTTAATACTACCGAGACTCCCAATTAATGAGGTCAAAGCACACCAAACGGTTACATTTTATTTTCAAAACAAAAGAAGTTTTTCTCACACACGCACCGTTGACACAACCGAAACATCAATTAATGAAGCCGAGGAATCCAAAACGGTTACATTCTCGAAACACTTATCGCAACACATCACCGCTCATGGTCGAATGTTGTTCATTACAACCGACAAACATGGATCGCTCGCTTTAAAGAAAAAAAACAACTTTTCTAAGGAACACTATTTACTACCTAAACCCTTGACAAGGATTTAGTCACACCTTTAAAGCACCACATACACCGCAAATATCGAACTAACTAATCAATAGTAGTCTCGATAAATGAATCACGTAGTCATTTTCAAAAAAAAATATGTGTTCCCTTTTCGAAAAAAAAATAAAAATTCGCCTTTGCTATCACTTGATTTCCAGCGCGCGTGCGTAGCAACGTTTCCTCTTACCACAAACGATGTCACCACACCATCGCCACCTTAATTTACAAAACCATCTTTGTCAAAATTCTACTCGCGAGTATCGGTCGTTTTAAAAAAAAATGTTAAAATTCTTTGATCCTGAGCCGGGATCGCGATCAATTCCTTACGTCGTACAATCGTGTGTTTAATTATCCATGTTAGTTGCTAGGGTCGCCTCTACTCGAGGTCTTACGTTTTGGGTCGTCTTGAGAAGTCCTCCTTAAACCTCACCCCCGAGGTTTGTGTCAAATCGCCTCGTTACAGAGGCCTAAAGTTCGCTAGGCATCTCGCCGAATACACCAAGAGTGTAAAACACCCGAGCCCTTAAGTCAGTGACCGCACACACCCGCGGGTTGAGGGTCTCATTCTTGCGTCGCCTGATCACAAGCATCCTTCGAGTCTCTATGACGTCCGACGAAACTTCCCTGAATTCTCGATGTTATCTTGCAGAGATCATCCTCCACCATGACTCCAGTCCCGAATTTCAGTGTCACAGATCTAACCCATATGGTCTACAACCTCGTCATCGCCGTGACCTCTATTGAGGCCTCTATTCGTAACCTCAACGAGCGGATGGACTCCCTCGCAACCAAAACCCAATGTCACCCACCAATCCAAGTAGGCCGAAGCGGCACTCCCCAAAAGAATAAAACCCCTAGAAAGTTCGCCAACTTAGACATCCCCTACGACGAAGCTTTAGCCATCGCCATCCAACACGGTCTACTATCCCCTCTAGAACCCGTACCCGAAATCCCTCTAGGACAAGGAAGCAAATCATGGGATCCCAAGGCCTTCTACTCCTTTCACCAGGGGCCAGGACATGAAACCCAGTCATGCACCAAACTAAGGCACGTCATCCAAAACATAATTCAGAAGGGAGCCTTCCCCTCTCCTGAAAAGCCATCGTACATTCAATATGGCACGATCAACTATGAACAATACCAACGTGATCACGCCATACATGGGGTATGGGCGGATGACGATGACGATGTCTATATCCACAAACCAATAGTCTCGATTCCCCCAACAATCACCCGAACCGGGGACATAAGCCACGTCACTAGATCAGGGCGACCATACCAAAAGGTTACGGTCGACATACCAAACACCAACCTCGCTCCTGAAAACACCCCAACCGCTGACGAAATCCCGATTACTACTCCTGAGGTACAAATAGTCAAACAGCTACAAAAAGCCAAAACCGTCCTTTCCATATGGCAACTCATAGCTAGCTCTTATAATCACCGCATGGCTCCAGTCAAAGCCTTGGGAAGAATGAACATATCCTCAACCGTTACACCCAAAGACATGATAGGACATGTTCTCCAAGAAGCCAACGAACTAAAGGATCCTATAACCTTCTCCGATGAAGACTTACCACCCTTTGGACCAAAACACAATCTAGCCCTTTACGTCACAGTAACCTGTTTAGGCAAAAAGGTGCCCATGACCCTTGTGGATGACGGTTCCGCCATAAACGTAATCCCTCTCAAAACCGCTCGCGCCTTAGGAATGTCAGACATCGACTTCATACCCACCGAGTCCGGGGTACGCGTGGCACGAGGCGTCCGGTAGCAGGTGTCGCTACCCTTAATACCATTGTAGGACCCATAGAGAGGAAAATGGACTTTCGGGTTTTAGATGTCAAAACCGGATCTTACAATATGATCCTATGGCGCCCTTGGATCCATGCCCTTAAAGCTGTACCATCCACCCTACACCAAAAGGTAAAGGTTCCCATCAACGGTGAAATAGTCACCATTCATGCCTCCCCCACGAGAGCCTTTGTAGAAAAAGCCACCACCTCGCTAGTCATGGAAGACGCCGATACCGAGTTACGGGGATTTCACGTAGTAAATCTTAGAATAAGACCTAGCCCCATTCGACTTTGATCAAAACGAAAACCTAGCCATCAAATTTATGATGAGACAGCAGGGGCATTTTCCGGGATTGTCCCTAGGAAAAAATCTCAGCACCGCAAGTAAACTCCGTGATCCCATCGGACAAACCCACACGATAGGCTTTGGGTACCCCGCAACCGAGAGCGAAATCCGTAAACGCACGGCTATCACGCGCGCACGAAAAGCCGAGGGCATCCGAATCCCGCTATATGACCTCACCCTAAATGGATGTTTCGTAAAGGAAGGCAACCACAAACCTTACATGGGATTTCCCGAACTAACCTACATCAAGGGCATTAGACATCCTGGAATAGAAATATTCCAAGATTGCTACTTCATCCCAGAAACCATACCCGACACCTTAAAACCTAAACACACACCTTGTATGGACGGCCTGGCCAATAGTCTCCTATTCGGGGAAGAACGTTTCGTGCCCATAAATCCTAGTGAGCTAGTTAATGTGGTCATGACTGACAAGCAGTTTGACCCCATCGCCCTTATCATCAATGCCGACAAGCGTCAAGAGGGTAGAGGGTGGAGGAAATCCGTCACATGGACTAACGAGAACGGTAGGAGGTTCAAGCTAGCCACGGGAGAGGGAAGGATGTTCGAAGAGTCTGAGTCCGAATCCGAAACGGAGTCCGAGTCCGAGTCTGAGTCTGAGTCTGAAACGGGCCAAGAGTCTAGTATCGTTTGTCTTTCATCTACATTTGTGTCTGTTCGGGATGAGCCGGGGCCTGTCCCGGAAATCCCGGTAATGTTATCTCTGTCAAACGAACAGAGAGTCTCCTTATCCAAAGTCCTCGACACGCTCGATTTAACTAATAATAAAAATACTTTCGCTTATGACTCGTCGCACTTAACAGGCAATGCTATTATCGATAGTGAACAAAACAAAAATGACCAAAACGATTCCTACGACACTCACCTCCCACCAGAAACCTTAAGAGAGTTGGCCAGGCAAGAGTTAGAAGCACCAGTAATCGAAGACACAGAATCCATAAACGTTGGAACCTCCTCAGAAACCCAAATCTTGAAAATAGGAACCTCCTTAGATCTTACTGAGAGGGAACGACTCACGGACTTACTTACACAATACAAAGACGTCTTCGCTTGGTCTTATAAAGACATGCCGGGCATAGATAGAGATATAGCCGCACACCGAATCCCAATCAAACTCGGGTATAAACCAGTAAAACAAAAGTTACGCCGCATGCGACCCGAGTGGGCCCTTAAGGTCAAGGAGGAAGTGGACAAACAATTTAAGGCTGGGTTCATACACGTTTCCGAATACTCTGACTGGGTAGCCAACATAGTCCCCATTCCCAAAAAAGACGGGAGGATTCGTGTCTGCGTAGATTTTCGAGACCTTAATAAAGCCAGCCCAAAGGATGACTTCCCTTTACCCCATATAGATATCCTGGTAGATAATACCGCCGATCACGCCCTACTCTCCTTCATGGATGGGTATGCTGGGTATAATCAAATAAAAATGGCAAAAGAGGACATGTCTAAAACAGCCGTCACCATACCTTGGGGAACCTATTGTTACTCAGTAATGCCTTTTGGACTTAAAATGTTGGGGCAACCTACCAAAGAACTGCAACCACGCTTTAACACGACATGATGCACAAAGAAGTTGAGGTGTATGTAGATGACATGATAGTTAAATCCCAAGATCGAGAAGGGCACGTCCCGGCCCTCGAGAAAATATTCAAACGCCTACGCCAGTATAACATGAGGCTTAACCCACAAAAATGCGCCTTTGGGGTCACGTCGGGGAAACTTTTAGGTCACGTAGTGAGCCAGCGAGGAATTGAGATAGACCCCTCCAAAATAAAAGCCCTATTAGACATGCCCGCGCCTTCAAATGAAAAGGAAATTAGAGGGTTTCTGGGTAAGGTTCAATAGATTAGTCATTTCATTGCCAAACTGACCATGGTCTGTGAGCCCATCTTCAAAAAACTCAAAATAACCGAACCCACCGTCTGGGACGATAAATGCCAAAGGGCCTTTGATAAGGTGAAAGAAATACTAGCATAACCCCCGGTCTTAATGCCTCCCAGGAAAGGACTGCCACTTTCCCTCTACCTTACCGTAACAGAAACCGCAATGAGGGCCATGCTAGCACAAACCCTTAACAAAGAAGAGAGAGCTATTTACTACATTAGCAAAAAATTCCTCGAGTACGAAACCAAATACACACCCCTAGAAAGGACCTGCCTAGCCCTAGTATGGTCAACCAAAAAACTCCGGCACTACATGCTCAGCCACACCATACACGTATACTCAAAAATGGACCCCATCAAATACATCTTCGAGGAACCTGTCCTCAACGGACGACTAGCCCGGTGGACGCTCATGTTGGCAGAGTTTGACTTAACATACGTACCCCTTAAGGTCATCAAAGGAAGGGCCGTAGCCGACTTCTTAGCCGAAAACCCAATAGAGGAAAAATCAACAACCGACACATGGTCCTTCCGCGACGAGGACATCCTGTTCGCCGAAAGCGAATCATGGGATTTATATTTTGATGGTGCCTCGAGCATGAGAGGGTGCGGTGTGGGAATCCTCCTAATAACCCCAATAGGTGACCATGTACCCGTATCAGTCAAATTAGACTTTCCCGTTACCAAGAATGCAGCCGAATATGAAGCCTGCCTAATAGGTCTAAAAGCAGCCGTATCTCTGGGAGTCAAAAGCCTTAGAGTACACGGAGACTCGTCCCTAGTAGTCAACCAAGGCACGCGAAACTGGAAGGTCTATAGCGAAAGCCTAACCCCATACCAAGCCAAGGTAGAAGCAATGTTCCGGGAATTCACCGAAATCGACTTCATACACATACCCCGGGAGGAGAACCAATTCGCTGACGCGTTATCCAAACTAGCCTCACTAGTAAACATACCCGATCATCTCTTCTCTATGCCCATTTGCGTAGAAAGAAGCGAACAACCGGCCTACATCTACAGCCTCGAAACCGATGACACCCCCGAAGAGCCTTGGTATAAAGCATTCCTAGAATTGAAAACCCACGGATCATATCCACCCAACACTAACACCAAGAACAAAAGAGCCCTGCGAATGCAAGCCACCCATTACGTCCTGAATCAAGGATTACTATACAAACGAACCCCACAAGGAGTCCTCCTTAGGTGCATAAGCAAAACCAATCCAAACAAGTCATGGAAGAGGTACACGACGGAGAGTGCGGACCCCATATGAGTGCACACCTACTAGCCCGAAAAATAATGAGACTGGGCTATTACTGGGTTACCTTAGAGGCAGACTGTCGACGTCATGTCCGTCACTGCCACAATTGCCAAATCTTTGCTAACATCCAACACCTACCTCCATATCCTCTACACACCGTGGCCTTTCTCTACTTGGGGAATAGACATCATAGGAAAAGTGCACCCCTCCGGGAACGGTGGGCACTGTTTTATACTAGTGGTCGTCGACTATTGCACCAAATGGGTAGAAGCCGCCTCTTACACCCTGCTAACCTCAAAACGAGTAGTCAATTTCTTACAAAACATCATCTGCCGATATGGCATACCTCACGAGATCATCAGTGACCACGGTGCTCACTTTAGGGCCGACACCCAGAAACTCCTCGACAAATACAAAATCCAAAGACACAAGTCATCACCGTATAGACCACAAACAAACGGGGCCGTAGAGGCAGCCAACAAAACCATAACCACAATACTTAAGAAAATGATAGACAATTACCGGGATTGGCCAAACAAGATCCCCTTCGCCTTATGGAGATATCGAACATCTTACAGAACACCCACTGGAGCCACACCATACTACCTAACCTACGGTTTCGAAGCAGTCCAACCCGTAGAGCTAGAAATACCGTCACTAAGGATACTAGCCGAGAGAGGCATTCCTGAAGAGGAATGGAATAAAAAACGGTACGACAAGTTAGTACTCCTAGATGAGCGTAGGATACATGTCCTATCGAACATACAAGCCTACCAACAACGCATCCAACGAGCCTTTAATAAGCGAGTGAAATCCTGAAACATACGCGAGGGAGATTTAGTGATCAAATCTATTAGAGCACCCCTTCCTGTCGACCCTAGAGGGAAATTCAAACCAAACTGGGCGGGCCCCTACCTCGTTAAGAAAATACTCTCGGGAGGCGCCGTAATTCTCACTGACTTAGATGGACAAGAGATCTCAACCCCAACTAACATGGATCAACTCAAACGGTACTACCCGTGAACATCCTGGCAACTACATCCCAACCACCGAAAAAAAAAACAACAATAACAAAAATCAAGTTCGCATCGATAATTGGCATAAACGAGTCTAAAGAAAAAAAATCACTCACATTTTAACAAGAACTACGAAAATGGTTTGATTCCGCCCAAAAGCGGATACGTAGGCAACCCTTCTCCGGGTACAACCAAAGAACAAAACAAAGAAAAACAAAGTCAATTCATCGATAAACCGGGACTCCCACCGCGACCCGGTCAACGAGTGATTCAGAATGACGAAGCACAAACGACGAGCCGAGGACGGGGTGAAAACCCGGAAGGGCGCCCTGGGCAAAATGAAGAAACGAGTTGCGAACCGTCGTTTTAAAAAAAAATTAATAAAAAATATGACGAGCCGAGGACGGGGTGAAAACCCGAATGAGCGCCCCGGGCGAAATGAAGAATCGAGCTGCGAGCCATCAAAAAAAAGAGCAAACAAAAAGGTGAGCCGAGGACAGAGTGAAAACCCGAAAGGGCGCTCCGGGTAAAATGAAGAATCGAGTTGCGAACCACCGCAAAAAACAAAAAAAAATAAAAAAAAATAAATGTGCTTCACATTAAAAAAAAAAATAATAACAAAACTGGTTAAATCGAGCCCTTGTCGAGGCATCTACATCAAGCATCCAAAATCCGGACATCCCGGAAATTAGAAACGTGTCTAAGCTCCACAAAAACTAGTACTAATACGCCACATAATATCAGTTAGTATAACATAGTACTAAATGGCTGGGCTCTATCGGTCCAACTTTTCCCTACCCTCACTATTCGAGAGTGACTGCTTGCGCTGGTCCTCCTCAATTTTGCGAAAGCCAGCTTCTAACGCCCTGTCCAAATGCGAGTCCAACAAATCCCACTCTATTTGCTCTTTCACAGCTTTAATATGGGTCTTGTTAGTCTTGGCCTGTTCAGATGAACTGACGAAACTAGGATCGCTCCCACTGTCTTTGGTTAGGCACTTAGTCTCTCGAGTCTCCTCCTCGCCTCTTAGTAGGGCTGTCTTCCTAACTTTCGAGTCGGTCTGTCCTAACGGGTATTCGCAAACCCTCTTCTGCATGAAAGTATTGTCGGTCACTCGAGCATCGGAATGCAAGAAATTCTGCTCCCAAGATACCCTGAAACCCCTACGCAAATCCCCGGTCCGTGGATCGAAACTAGAAATGACCTTAGCATCATCCGGAATATGAGGTCGAATACCCATCTGATTAGACAACATGCTCGGGTAAATATAGACTTGATCACCCACGGATAGTAATAGCAAAGCCCGGGTCGAAGACGAAAAAGGGAACCCAACATGCCCACTAATATTCCACCTCGAAATAAGTCACTTGATGACAACACCTCTCCCAACCAAATAGAAAATCAAATCATCCTCTTCGGGATTTTTACCCCACACCGATGCAATCTTACGGCCCGTGAAACCCTTGTAGCTATAATATTTGAAACACCGGGGAGGGTCAATCAAACCGAGCCGCTCTTGTAGCCAAACCTGTACGAAAACACGACGAGGCATCACATCTCTAAAGTCAAAACGACCACAAAATAAACAAAACCAAGCCACAAAAACATAGCAAAAGAAAAAAGAGGAGCAAAAACAAACCTGTAGGATAAACCTAAAACCCCGAGAAAGTGTATGTCCCCCGTGACCGGACACTAGCATCAAGACCAAGAACAAGCTCACCCAAAATAAGCAAATAGGGTGATCGTCCATGTTCCATAGCCGCTACCACGTCCAAAACACAAGGATTACCTCAACCTCCACGCCACCGCGTGTCCTCAAAAAGATAGTAGTAAGCAATATCAATATTGAAAGCACGCCTACATGCCAAGGCCGAAACATGACGAGAGTCAACCCGAGAGAATGTCCTAGAAAGTAACTCTAGGTTAAGACCGTCCGCACCAAAATAACCCTTAGCCTCCTCCAACGAAGAAAGGTCCAAGAAGTGGTAAAACCGCTCCGCATAAGCATCATCCGCATAAGGCACACAAGGTCGAACCGAACTCCACCCTCCTATAGCATCTATCTCTTCAGGCAAAGGACAAATTTTACCCCCGGGGAAGGCAAAAACATGATATTTCGGGTCCCAGAACGTAGAACATGCACTCAAGAAGCTATCTTGCACCTTGACCCGACTCAGCGTAACAACCGTCGATAAACCATCGTTGGAACTAACCTCGGAATGACATTTCTTAAATAAGCTCGTCCACTCGGTTAGGACATTCCCGAAACCCGACATGACCCCAAACATGGTTCTATACCTTACGGGTATCCTAATATGTCTAGGACATGCACCCATAACCCGTATATATAGCCCTAATTCCACAAGAATTAGGAAACAACGAAAATTTCCATAACCCGAAACCCGAACCGCACCGGCCCACGCGCCCGAGTACCCGACCACATATGCCCAAGCGGCCCGGAACTCAAATGCCTCAATCCGAGCGCCTGATGCCAGGCATGACTCCACCCGAGCAACCCAAAGATAGAAACTCGAACCCATGTGATCACCATAGCTATCATTTTGCGTCGGGAACAACCTCCCAAAAGCACTAGAGCCTGCCCCGAAAACCGAAACACCAACGCAAGAGCTAGATGAACGCGGGTTTACTCGTCGGACGCACGAGACTTAGGCGTTTTTTTTATTCTTTTTTTAAGGGGATAAGCTACCCCACGTAGGCGTGTCGTAGCCTTGTAGCGATTACCGTCGAGTCACGTCTGTAGCCGTAGTGCAAGGCAATTTTACCAATGTATAAAAAGTTGTCTACCTTTTTTACAAAAGTCGCCCGAATTTAAGCTTCGGTCTTATTCTGAATACCTATGCTCATCTCCCAACTTAGCACATTAATGTCTCACACCTCGAGTCAAAAACATTTTAATCGACGTACTACCCGATCTGATTCCCGGCTCAAACTAACGCATTTCAAAACATCCGAAAAGAAAAATTGTTTTTACACTCTCATGCAACACTAACTAAGTCGAATCGCAAGCAAATGAACGCAAAAGTTATTACTTGTCAATCTAGCTAAACGATTAACCAAATAAAAGCGCAAGACTGATCCAACTAATTCAAATACTAAGAACTTAAAGCAAATATGCAAAATATACAAATTTATACACAAATCGAGACTAGGTAGGACCCCTAGAAGCCGCACCAACAGCTATCACGACCTCTCAAATGTTGTCATCAAAATCTAGGTCCTCCAGGTCTATGAGAGGAGACGCATTACCATCCGTTCCCGACAGCATGTCTAGGGCAGCTGTCTCGGGGATTCCTCCCACCTCCTCATCCTCGGCCTCAGCCTCAGCTTCCCTCTCGACCTGATGCCTGGCCTCCCCTTGCGTAGAAGTCTCACCCCGAGACCGAGCCAACCGCTCCTTGAGGAAAGCAATCTTGTCAACCCGAGATTGCAAGAGCCTCTACGACTCGACATCTTTCACCTCGAGCTCGGTCACCCGAGTTTCTAGCTGTCCCACCATATTTGGGACATCCTACAAATACACTCGAAACATTAGGGTAACCCATACAAGCAACCTAGGAAAACCACCTCAGCCATGTAAACTCACCGATCGAGGTCCCGAAGTGTCACGGGAGACCCTTGAGGCATAGGCTCGGAAGCGGTTGGCGGCCTGCCACAACTCCTGATGGCAAGCCGACGAAACCTGAAAGCAGAAACCACAAAAGCTACGCAAACTCATCCTTAGAACCCAAACGAATAACGATACCCGAAACTCACCCGGTACATCCGGTCTCACCATTTTATCCCAGCATCCATCTCCTCAGCAGAAAACGGGGGGAGGGGCTCAGTGAACGGTATTCCGGCCGCATCCACCCTGAGTAGGGTCAAAGGAAAATATGGGGGCTGAGCAGCATCAGCCAAATCGGCCATCTAAAAGAAAAACGATCCAAACACTAGACCATAAGACAAAGCAGGCGGTAAAACCAGAACCAACACTTCAATAATCCCAAACCTTGGGGGGGCTACTAAAACAAACTGTAAGAAAGAAACTTACATCTTCAAGGCGCAGCTAGTTCACCAGCACCTCCTCCAACGAGCAGTAACCCATCGTACTCTTAGCCCGAGCTAACCCCCACTCAATCCCCATCGGAAACCTAACCGGACAAGCGCACCGTCCCAAATGCCAATCGAGGGAGTTATAAGTAAATTCCAACTTATAAAGCAAGCCTCAAAACCTCCTCTAGTCGAAATCAACCCCCATCAATAAACGAATATGGGAACCACGATTAACAAGAATGCTCGCGCTTAACTGTGTGATAAGGTGAAGAAAACAAATCGATCTATGATCCCAAAGTACTTGAAGCAATCTGTTATCCTAGCAAGTTCCTAAGCACCCTCAAGGGAAGTGTTATTTTAGCACATTTCCGAAATAATTCACTAAGCAAAATGCAAGCCCAAGAATTAATGCAAAAGCTTACACATCAACACTAGCATCTTACAGGCGAAACAATCAGTAAAACTAAAATAGCCACCCACGAGGGTTCAAATCAAAACTAAGACACCAATAAACACTTAAACAGAAGGGTCAAAACTACTAGAACAGCAAAACAAATGCAACTCAAGGACAATACACATGCACCTACTAAGACAAGCAAAACAACAATAATGGGACAACTACTAATTAACATCGATAATGCACTCTCGACTAATAAAACATGTACTTAACGCTACATCCGGACGCGTAATAAAAAACAACCAAGGTTAACATAAGCAAACTCTAAGCCAACTTAAACCCAAGATCAAAACAAAAGCAAGAACAAACCAAACCAAAATAAGACAAGCCTGTGAAACAAAATTAACTAAGACAAACTCACAACGCCAGCATTTTACTAAAACAAATAAGCAAACAGCAATTTTAAATTCGAGCGGATACTGACACGCTCGAAGGAGTCTTATACCTCCACAGCAAATTTTTAAAAGTCGAGCGGATACTGACGCGCTCAAGGGAACCTTATACAGCAATTATGTCCTAGGGGTCGGAGGCATCCCGAAGGACAACTACTCGAGTGGAGACTAACGCCCTCGAGAAGTTTTGCACAAAGGATCTTAGTGATCCCGAAGGCACAACAACAACAATTATGTCCTAGGGGTCAGAGGCATCCGGAAAGACAACTACTCGAGTGGAGACTAACGCTCTCAAGGAGTTTTTCCCAAGGGATCTTAGTGATCCCGAAGGCACAGCAACAGCCATTATGTCGTAGGGGTTAGAGGCATCCCAAAGGACAGCTACTCGAGTGGAGACTAACGCCCTCGAGGAGTTTTTCCCAAAGGATCTTAATGATCCCGAAGGCACAACAACAGCAATTATGTCCTAGGGGTCAGAGGCATCCCGAAGGACAGCTACTCGAGTGGAGACTAACGCCCTCGAGGAGTTTTGCCCGAAGGATCTTAGTGATCCCGAAGGCACAGCAACAGCAATTATGTACTAGGGGTCAGAGGCATCCCGAAAGACAGCTACTCGAGTGAAGACTAACGCCCTCGAGGAGTTTTGCCCAAGGGATCTTAGTGATCCCGAAGGCACAGCAACAACAATTATGTCCTAGAGGTCATAGGCATCCCGAAGGACAGCTACTCGAGTGGAGACTAACGCCCTCGAGGAGTTTTGCCCAAAGGATCTTAGTGATCCCGGAGGCACAACAACGACATCTTTTGTCCTAGGGGTCAGAGGCATCCCGTAACACAACTATCCGAGTGGAGACCAATGCCCTCAGGTAGTTTATATCGTTTTACCCTGTCCTAGGGGTCATAAGCATCCCAAGGATGACCGCTCGAGTGGAGACTAACACCCTCGAGCATTTTATGTCATCAAGGGTTCATAAGCATCCCAAAAAAAAGCAAATACATTTACACCTAACACATAAAAGCGCTTAAAATAAAACAAAACCTTAAATAAATCGAAGAAGACAAAGCGCTCGCGCAAAGAATCAAGAAGAAGACAACAAGCAGCGGCCCGGGCCCAAACAAGACATCAGGTATGACTCCTAGACCTTGGCTGGCGAGCCCCAACGCACAGTCTAACGGACTCAAAACGACCCGACCGGACAGCCACCAGGTCATAATCTCCGATTGACCTGGGCGGCTATACTTTGACTTTCGCCTTGTCCAAGCCTCAGTCAATGTGGGGGCTTCTGTAGACACCCGGATTTGGACCTGGTTGCTGCAGAAATGTCCAACAAACACCCGATGACGATAGGACTGCAACGCGATGCGGATTTGCGGTGCTTTAGATAGTTTTTCTATAGAAAAGATCAAATAAATTATTCGGGCAAAATAAATTAACATGATGGCAGCCTTGTCGCATCGTTACAATCGCATAGACACTAACAAGAGTCAATTTCGACACCGGGACCCCGAGTCGGTCCCGAAACTCGAACCGAGTCAACGCCGCGCTAAGCGAACCTCGGGATGAACATCCGAGGCCCACTAAACCCACGGCGCTAGGGTAAACACCAGAAAACTTAGGTCCTAAGTTACGAATCATACACCCGTCTCTCGGTTTTGGAAAGTATCAAAATCGTATCTTCAAAACTCCAACCGCCCCGCCTCACGCGCTTAAGAATCCCTGCGCCTAAGCCCAGGCGCCCGAGACCTGGTCCGCCCCATCTCACGCGCCTACATGGGCGACGAGGGCCGAAAACACCTATAAATACCCTCTTTCACGTCCTCATTACACACAATTCAACTCTCTCTTCTCCCTCTAAACTCTCGCTAAGGGCTCACACTCCGACACCCAAGACAAACGATCCACTCGATCGTAGTTCCGATAATACTAAAAGCGAAATTGACGCTACTCCTCACCTTCGAGCACTCCACTCGATACCGAGGTGCCTGTGATCACTACCACAAATCCCTTACATTCTTGACTCTTTAGGGCCGACACTTCTATAAGCGTCGAGACTATTTTCAGGCCAAATTCAATATGGGCCCTCCGAGTAGGTCAAACCAGTATTTTTTTATTTTTTTATTATTGGAAAAACATTTCACTCCAGTACATCTGAAAACAAAGCCAATCAAAACTTTCGTTTCCCTCTCAATCAAACCCTAATAAACTCCCGTTCTTCTTCATCTTCCTAAGAAAAACCTGTCCCTCTTCTTCATCCATGTTTAACGCTATTCTCTCTCAACCAAAAATGGAGACTGGAATAACAAAAATGTATTCTGTAGTGGTGGTTTCTAGTATTGAACTTCTCAAGAAACCAAGGCACGAACTGAACACCTCCAATCTCAAATTCTTCTTGTTCGACAATTCTATGAGTGCATCCAGCATATGGTGATATTACCTTTCTCATTGTTCAATTTCAATTTTTTTTCGGTATTTCTAAACCCCGATACTTTAACTGCATCGATTAATTGTAGTTTTAGTGTTGAAATTTTGATGATTTTCTACTTCGATTCCAGTTATTATGTGGGCATGTCGTATATCGAACATTATCACTCAATTATTTGAGCTTAAATGTGTGGTATGGCGGATGGAGAAGAAAGACATCAAAGATCTCATTTTTACTGCTATTAAACTTGGATACCGACAATTAGACTGTGCTGGTATAACTTTCTTTTACCCCTTTTTTCCCTAATTTGATTTGATTGTTTATTGATTCATATTTCACTTTGATGATTTTATGAATTACCCATTTGTTGTTACTCGAGTTCCGATTAAATGCTGCAAAGATTTGATTTTGATGTAATTTACTGATAAATTTTACCCTATGAGTTTTTATTACTAGGGTTTTGCCTTTGCTGTATCATCAACTAAGGTTCTCTTACCCCTTTTGCTAAGAAAATTGCTTGTTGCTTTTGCATTGACAGTGGAGACCAAGACTCTGTTGTACCATTACTTGGATCTCGAACTCTAGTACGTGAGTTTGCTCACATCATGAGATTAAAAATCACAATCCCATATGGTGCTTGGTTTCACAAAAGACAGGTGAAATTAACTCTCGCTTTTCCTTTCTATTTGTCTTTTCATCTTGTTCCCTTTCCAGAGCCGTCTCATTTAGTTTGAGGACCTGTGTTAAAACTATAATATCAGCGCAGTATTTAAAAGTACCCGTGACATTTAATACATAAATTATCTTAATTTTCAGATTAATATGTCTTCATTCCCCGTCTATATCTAATCTGACGTGCCGTGTGCGCATGACTATCCTTGATTATCATTTGTCATTTTGCCAACTGTTAATCCTACAAAGTTACACACCAGTGTTGCAACTTGCTACTCCGTATAACTTTGCTGCACATGTCAGTCTAGGCTATTTTCTAAAACTGCTCATTTTTTAGCCAAAGATGAAGAATCGAGGTGTCAATTATTTATACCTATATATATGTATGTATGTATGTATGTATGTATGTATATATGTATGTATGTATGTATGTATATATATATGTATATATATATATATATATATATATATATATATATATATGCTTCCAAGTTGCTATAAGATCATATGTCTACCTCTGCTCATATGTCTTTCTTTTAGATTCGTGTTCAAATCCGCATGCAGTGCCAAAATTTAAGCGAGGACCAGGCCAGTATAAACCTATCTTAGCGAAAAACTACCTCGAGCATGAGCCTAATCATCTATGGTTTGAACTAGATCAAGTACAGACCAATGAGTTGATGACCTCATTGTTCTCAACTTCTCCACTTAGTCCTAGTGTATCACCCCATCCAACTACAGCAAGGTGGGACATATTATTTAGATAATCAGCTGGTCATAAAAAAGAGAGCAGCTCCAGGGCGACAAATGTAGTTATAGACCAGGAATCGGTCTGCAATTCTACACTCACCGTGAAAGGAGAGGAGGGATCAGGAGTTCTATTGGATCAAGATATGGCTAAGGGTTCAGAAAATAGCATGATCTCTATTTCAGAGAAAAAGTGGAGCTCTCTTTTTAAACCTTAGTTAACCCTTTCTCAAAGTAAAGAATGTGAAGATCTCAATAGTGAAGGGATTCCTATTGTATCAGATAACAAACCTCTTAGTATTTGGGAACGACTTCTGTAAATTTAGCACCTCTTATGAAACTGAGATGACTACTCTAGCTGAAGCTCTCACCCTTATTTCAGATGCACCTTATTTAGGTGAAGGCGCAATTTCGAAAGGGAACTCAAACCTGCATGCAGCGGCAGATAAGGTATAATTCACTTTCCAGCATGTATCTCTATCCTCTTTTGGCTAATCCTTTGATCACCTGTTCTGTGTAGTTGATCCAAGACATGGGAGAGATTAAGGAATTACAGTATATGCAAACCATGAAGATTCATAATTTAGAGCTGGAGTTGGTAAAAAGTTTCAAATTTCTATTGTCTTGCTTCTTTTTGATGTACAACTTAATTACTTTTCAAAATCTATTTATAGGATTCTATCTCTCATCTCTTATATTTTTCAAGAGCAAGTGTTGTTTTACTTGAAAATGGTTTCTTGAATTGATTTATCAAACCATCTACCATCTCTCTACTTCATCTTTCATTCATAAACATAGTAAAACATATGAAGGATCATAGCATTACACAACAACTATAATGCAACAAGGTCAAGTCTCAAAATGATTTGTAGCATACAGTTTACGTAAAAAAAAAGAAACAGATGTAAAGTTGTTGGTGTTTTTTCATTAAGTATATGTTGGGACTTATCTCATATGCATCTATGCTTGATTCTATAAAATGACAATGCAGAAGGAAGCAAGGTATAAGCTTGAACAATCTGAATCCCATCGTGAGGAATATGCGCATTCAGGGTCCTTGCTTTCTGCCAGGCATTTGGATGAGTTACTGTTTGACAATCAAGATATCCACCAATCTATAATTTTGATGGGTGGGTTTGATGGCTCCACATGGCTGCAAAATTTGGATTGCTATTGTCCTTTTGAGGATGTCACACCATCCCTTGCACACATGAAAACGGTCCGTTCATATTCGTCTGCAGTGAAGCAAGATGGAGAAATGTATGTTCTGGGTGGTGGATATGATGCATCTTGGTACGACACAGGTACATCTGGGTGGTGGATACTTTCTCTGTCATTCTTAGACTACTCTATTTCATGTAATCTATATGGTTTCCTGATCCAAAAGTTTTAACCAGACCTTCCTGCTTTATGAAGTTGAATCATTTAATCTGCAAAGCCATCAGTGGGCCAGCTACCCTTCATTGAATAGGAAGAAAGGGTGTTTATCTGACGTCTTATTACTTGGCAAGAATTTTGCCATAGGAGGTGGAGATTCAGAAGATGCTTTCTCAGAGGTAGAAGTTCTTGATCTGAATGTTGGAAAGTGGATAGTAACGAGATCATTGCTGCAAAAGATGATGAATAGTGGACATCTTTAAACGAGTCCTGCAGAGGTAGACATATGATCATATGCTATAATAAATTGAGGTGTCAATTGATACTATAAGATCATATGTTTTCCTTCTCTAAGAAAAGCTTGTCGTATATCTTGCAAATACTTGTAGCCGACTTACAAGAACCAGCTGCCTTCCGATGTGTCTTTAAAGTATACTATATACGGTCCTTATCATACATTTTTTTACCATTGCAGGACGTTCTAGAACACAAAAAGGGAGATGACAAAATTGATGGATGACAAAATCGGCTCACTTATAGATTTCTTTTGGGACGAACACATACGTACCTTTTAAAATAATAATTGTTTAGGATTTTTTTTATGTTACTTTCGATTGCGAAATAGATGATTGTATATTACTCTAGGTGTTCCTCTTACGAAATTTTATTCGATTGCGAGATTTATAATAATTGTAGATTATTCTAATAAGTGTTTGTTTTATGAACCTTTATTAATTTGTATATGACTCTTGTTATAATTATTAAAAATTGCAAGGAGTAAGGTGTTGGATCGAAACATATTATTAATATATTCTTTATGATCACATTGTCGACGCTTTTATGATGTCAAAGTGTCGATAGCTGAATTTTATATTATTATTTCTTGACGTTTTCCGTAGTCGAAAGTCGGGCGTTTAGAAAAAAAATTTGCCGGGAAAAAAAACCCTCGCCATATAAAAGCATCGAGGCTGCATATTTTAGTGTTCATGTGGTGACGCAGTAAAGCGTCATGAATAAAATATTCAACGCTTTAAAGCGTCGCAAATGACGACACAAAAATGCGCCGAGAATTCCCGACACCCAAAATCTCCACGCTTTTCAAAAGCGTTGAGAATTAAATTTGCGTCACTTTAAAGCGTCGAGAACCCACCATCAAAGCGTCAAGAAACCAAGTGTTTTGTAGCCGATCGATCGACTAGCTCAAAACTAGTACCTAGGTTTTGCCGGATTAGCCGCAAAACTAGTCCTTAGCAACGAAGCTCTGCCGGAGTAGCCGCGGAAAGGTCAAACGGTAACGGAGCTCTGTCGGAGTCACTGGTCAAGCTAGGAGGATCCGCCTATTGATAGAGTCGTCACTGGGTTGTCATCTAAACAAAACTTTCCATATTTGCACTTTTTATTATTATGCACTACGACAATAACAAATATGGACACTAGGCCCACAAGCATCCACTAAACTACGTAACGTCCCAACTTCAATCACAAACACTAAAACACACTAAATAAACCCGAGTAATTCCGAGATCCGTTCCCGAAACTATCTATGCATCGAGTCCCGCTTAGTGTATACTCCGAGGGTGCAACTCCTCACAATGTGATTTACTTGCATTCGCATTTACAGCTTTTTGTATGGTTTATCGCTTTTATGACCATATAATCGCATGCTAAATCACCTAACACGGAATTCAAAACGTAAAGCAACTAAAAATGAACAAAGCGATGGTCGGGTTCCGTATTAGTCCCGGTGCTCACCTCATTTGGTTCGACGCATCTCTATTAATACTGAACCGACGCATCTTAAGCAGAATACCAGGTAAGGTATACCACGACCACGAGAATGGCTAATATCCGTATTATCGCGTTAAAGCTGGTTTGCAAATACGTATAATACTAGTACTCTCTACTCTCCTACGTGCATCTATTCATGATCTGCTTGTCACGTGAAATCGCATGCAAAGAATGTAAACACAACTACATCAACGACAAAACTTATTTGTCCTTAAAAGACCGACGTAGCAAAAGATTTAGGGTTAAAACAACGGATGTTACATTACTTCCACCACAACAAAAGAACTAGGATATCAGCCCACCGATTGATTAGCAGAGGTCGAAATAGTGCGGGCGGGGTAGGGTATTCTTTGTGAACTTCCCAACACGTACCCTCACCCCTTACTCAGAATCAAAGGTTTCCGGATGTCCGAAACCATTGGCAACGAGAGTCATTCCAGGCATGGAGTGCTTAAGGGTACAAGTCATTATCTTTAGGTCTCATGCCACTCAACTTTGAGTCGGCAAGGGATCAAAGTTGACTTGAACTGTTTCCGAGTCCCCATAATTTGACTCGGTGGCGACTCCACGAATCACGACAACTTCAGTTCACTAAAAAGGTCGCCTTACCAAACAAAACGGCCTTTAAACATTTACAACCACGACTCGATCGATTCCCAAACGGAAACATGGGTGCCCCACACCCGTCTAGTACAAGTCTGGATCGTCATCCAAATCGAGGTCCGACACTTCGCCCCGTATGCGAGATCGGACCGGCCCTCGACAAGGAGGGGGCCACGTGGGTGGTCGCCGCCACACATTGAAAACTGGGCCTGTCCTGCACGAGCGCGCGCGGGGCGCCGGGCGGTGCGGACGGACGTCCACAGGGTTGCCATAGGTTTTAACGCGTGCTGCCGTACTAGTTGGGGATTTCTTCTTATCCCGTTAGAGATCAAGGTAGATTAAGTTTAATTATCCTGTTAAAAGGGGTTTTAAAGTTTGCTTGATCGGCTGGGGAGGGGTGGATCGACTTGAATCATCCTGTTAAAAGAGTTTGACGGTTTATTTAGGCCGCTGGGGAGAAGTAAATTGCGCAGTCAGTATTTATTTTGTTCAGCACGTGAGTGCGTCTCGTGGGTATTGATTTTTGCGTTTAGATTACTCCGATTTTCGTTTTGAGCTGAAAATCAGGCGTGCATCGAATAGCAATCTGAAAGTGGGGCGCCCCTCACTCAGCGACTTAAAACACGGTCGCAGGTCCTACTGCGCCCTAATACTAGGACGCCCGAGTCGAGGCGGTCCAGGTTTCGCCCTCTGATTTCGTATAAAGGTTGCGATAAAAAAGAGTTTGGCTTATTCGACGGACTTCTCAGACACGCGATCTCCATCGCTCCAAACTCATATTCCCGACTTGATCAACCAATTTCAGACTCAATTTTTGTCATATCCGATCATGTCGACTCCGGGTAAGTGTTTCTTGCTCACCTATTGTCGATTTATGCTTGATTGGCGTAATTGTGGATCGATTTTGCTAAAGCTTAGAAATCGATTTGGGCATTTTGGTTTTGCTATGTTTTGATGTTTACCCCCCTTATTGAATTAGGGTAGAATAGAGCTTGATACTCTAGTTGTTTGTTTGCGGTGCAAGCTAGGAGGTGCTTTAATGGCTTCCTATGGATGAAATATGGAATGCTAGGGTTTGGGGGTCATTTTCTCGATTACTTGATCTTTTTAATCTCGCTCGATTTGTGTTCGTGATGCTATGAGTGGCTCACATGTTGACTTTTGTGAGTCAAAATGTATTCTAGGTCATTCCGTGAGAGTTTGTGTGGCTTACGACGGACCAAATGATACCATAACGATGCCGGATTTTCCCGAAACCACTTTTATTCTGATAGGGGTCAAACATGGGTGCTAGTGGTCTTTACGGAATTTTGATATTGCATTCCGAAATTTTGAGCTTATTTTGACCTGTTTGGGCTGCCTTGACCCGACCCGAGATGCATTTTGATTTTGTTTTCCAACTAGATGTGGTACGGGACGTCCCGAGGGTGTCCCTTCGGCTGGTACTAGTAGTGAGGCTACTAGGCCGAGCTTGCTGACTCCCCAGATGGCTCGTAAGCGACGACGGAGCGCTTTTTCGCAGCGCCTTGAGCTAGGAGCCGTGGATGAGGCCGGTTTTGATCAGATCACAAGGCGTAGATTGCCTATGATGGTTGCTAGGAGGGCGCACTTCCCTGGGCCTGTCGAGGACGAATTTATGAGGATCCTGTTTGGGCTCGGGATTGGGATGGTTGGCAACTACTGATCTGTCCGGATTTGCACGTGTCCAGCCGTATTGTAAACGGCCAAGTGAGTGCCTCGACTTTTGTTATGGGCTGAGGTTTTAAATTTGGTTTGTACTGGTTTAGTTTATTTGTGTTTGTATTGTCTCAGTCTGCAGCCCCCATGTCCGATGAGGACTTTCTCGGGCTTAACGACATACCTTGAGATTTACTCACATAAGCTTAGTCCCGAGGCTAAGGAGATAATAAGGGGACGGCTTTGGGTCCCTTGGTCAGACACTGGGTCCATTTGGTAGGTTGCAAGACCAAGTACAACCTAATGGTGATTGAGCGATGGTAGATCACTTCCACGATATGACCTCGGCATTCCATATGCCGTTTGGGGAGGTCGGTATGACTTTGGAGGAGTTCGGAGTTATCACAGGTTTATCCTTGGATCCCGAGATGATTAGGTTGGTTCCTGAGGGCTCTAGGCTAGATAACGACGAGGTTAAGGGTTGGATTGGGGACTGTTTAGAGCCTTCGGCTTACAGTACCCCTCGTGCTTTAGTGATTTCATACATTACCGACCACTTTGAGAGGGTGGCGGTGTTAGAGAGTCGAGTGCCTAACAAGGGGGCGCAGGACGCCTGTCTGTGGTTGCGGTACCTCTTAGGGTCGACCCACTAGGATTTTGCCTTTTCTGGCTGACTTGGGTCAGCTGGGACGTTTTGACTGGGTGACTACTACTTTCGCGAAGACGACCCGCTGCCTACAGGTCATGGTGAAGCCGCAGATGGTGGACTCTGGCTCGGCTATACCCATCATGGGTCCAGGTCTCGTACTGGAGGTTAGTTATTATCGTTGTACTTGGTTTTGGTTTTGATGACAATATCTAGAGTTTTGCAGGCTTGGATCTATTCCTACTTCCCTCGCTTGGCACCCAACACGGTGCCTGCTCGTTCGGATAGGTTTCCGGCAGGAATTGAGTGGAGGTTGGCTCAGGCTAAGAGTACGACGAGTCACTACTCGTCGAAGAATGTGCTGGGGAACCAGATGCGCCTCGAGGATGTAAGTTTCCTTCTTACGGTTTGTTTTCTTTGATAGCCCCCAAGGTTAGGAGTTTAAAATGTTGGTTTAGTTATGCAGTTCATGGCCCGTCCTTGGGCCGACTACGAGGGTTTGCCCGAGTACGTGAGGGTAGAGTTGAGGCCTAGGAGCTATAGGAGGATGCGCCTTCCTACGCTATTTCGTCCGGTGTGGTACTTTGGTGAGAGGTTGGTGCGCCAGTGCTTGTACGAGGAGTTCAAAGTGCCAGTTGACCCTCCTTAGACCATTTTTAGGCCTTCGACTACCGTAGAGGCTCGTGAGGATAGGAACGGAGAGGGAGGCAATGCATTATTGGTGCCTGGTGCCTTCTATATGTCTCACATCTGCCAGCGGCTAGCTTGCCACTGCCTCGTGGTGAGTATTTGGTTTTTTGTTTGTTTTGTTCTACGATTTAATGTCTGCTTGTATTTTGAACGGTTTGCTTTCTTTTCAGTTGGCCGACCCGGTTCATCTCCCAGACTTCCCTTTGACGTTGCTCGGGGTTGACGCGCTAGGGTAACAATTACTAAGCCTCTTCCTCCCTACTCTGCGGAGGAGATGGAGGTCGGGATGGAGTGGCGTGATCGGGTGTACCGGGTAAGTTTCAAGATTTTGCCTTGGACTCGGCTTCGAGGTTTAGATTTTGGTAACCAGTTTGTTTGGTTTTGTTGTTCAGGTTTCGTCGGCTTCCCACTAGCAGTTGTGGCACGCTACCAACTGCTTTCGGGCCTACGCGTCGAGGATGGTTGTTGCTTCTTCCCGTGATACATCGGGACCTCAATCAATAAGTAGTGCTTTTCTAGGGATGTTTTCTAGGCTAATTGTGTCTTTTCCTAAGAGGTGAATGTGTTTGCAGGATGTCCCGGATATGGTAGCGCAGCTGGAGACTCGAGTGACCGAGCTCGAGACAACTGAGGCCAGCTTGCTGCAATTTCTGCAATCCCGGGACAACGAGATCGCTAAGCTTAAGGAGCAGTTGGCTCGATCTCGCAGTGAGACCTCGGCGTAGGTTGAAGCTAGGTTCGGGGCCGAGGTGGAGAGAGAGGCTGCGGTTGAGGGTCAAGCTACGGGCGCTACTGAGGATGTTGGAGAAATTCCCTACACGGCTACCCTGGATATGCTGACGGGTATGGGTGGTACCGAGTCTCCCACCTTCGATCTGGATGATCTAGGCTTGGATGACGGTCTCGGTGAGCTTGTACTGGCTGTAGCTGCAGACTTAAGGGTCCTCCCTAGATTGTAAACTTGATTTGCGTTTGGATTTTGTATATCTTGCATACTTTAAACTTTTAGTGCTTTGATTGGCTTATCAGTCTTTTTTTTTTGAAATGTTGACTTAGACGACAAGTAATCACTTCACGTTCGTTTTCCTTGAGTTTCAGTCGTGGTTTAATATGTTTTAGATGTATTAGGATTGCATAGGAGTGTGAAAATGCTTTTTCAAGATGCTTTTTATGTGTTAGTTTGAGCCGGGAATTGGATCAAGTAGTATGTCGATTAAAATGTTTGACTCGAGACGCACGAAATATGTAAAAACTATTTTGTAGTTAAAGTATTTTGACTGAGCGCGTGTGTGATGCTGGAGACGAGTGTAATTGTCACGGGACTATGACGCTTATGTTTAAAGCGAAAGGAAAAAGTTGGACCACTTTTTATGCTTTATTGACAATGCCGTGTAGGGCCACACATATTGATAGTGCCGCGAAGGGTTACAGCGCGCCTAGGTGGGGTAGCTTTACCCTCTAAAAGAAAAAAATAAATAAAAGAGAAAAAAACGTCTAAGTCCGGTGGATCATGGGGGCGAAAATGGATCATCCGCTTCCTACGAGGGAACTAAGCCTTGGAAAATGAGATGAACGATTTAGGAAATCGTCCTTATTGCTTGGGGTTATAGGATATTAGAAAGAAGTTAAGGGTTGTGAAGATGGCTGAATTGTAGAATAAGGAAGTTATGCAGGCTAATGCCGCTAGGCGCCCGATCGAAGACAGCATTACCGATCCTAGTATTCGTCAAAGTGGGTCAAGACAGACAAGACCCGTATTCAAGACGCAGGTGTAGAAGACACGTGAGATTGATTGGAACAACAATTGACTGAAAGGGTGGACGCTTGCACTCGTGAGGCCCTTGATGAGAGGCCCAAAGAAGCGCACCCGGATAGTAAGGAGAAAATGGACCGATGGGGCCCAACAACCATTAGTATTATGTCGTATTAATTTATGTGGCGTATTAGTATTACTTTTTGTGAGGTTTTGCTTGACACGTTGACTTGTTTTCGGAGTATCCGAGTAACGGACGCTTGATGTAAAGACCCCGAAAAGGCTTGATTTAATTAATTTTGCATTAATGAGAAGCACACATTTTTTGCTTATATTTTTTGTGGTGGCTCGCAACTCGATTCTTCATTTTGCCCAGAGCGCCCATTCGGGTTTTCACTTCGTCCTCGGCTTACCTTTTTTTTTACGACGGCTCGCAACTCGTTTTTTCATTTTGTCCGGGGCGCTCTTTTGGGTTTTTACCCCATCCTCGGCTCGTCGTTTGTGCTTCATCATTGAAATCACTCGTTATTCGGAACGTTGGAGGGGCCCGAGTTGCATATGAATCGAGTAATCGATTTTGCTGATTTTGTTGGTTGTACCCTCGGAAGAGTTGCATACGTATCCGTGTTTAGACGGAATCAAACCATGTTCGTAGTTCATACAGATGTGAGTGATTTTGCTTTAGACTCGTTATGCCAATTATCGATGTGAGATGTTTAGAGTGCATTGCATGGGTTTTCACCCTAGTTAAAGAACTAAGGTGAAGTGATCAGGGTGTGACCCACTGAAAGTGACAACTACCGAGATACCATGTTTAGGTCAAGGCGAATGGCTTGGTTGGTTTTGGAATGTGGAACTAGGTAGTAAGTGGTTTTGATGGATCAATATTTGGAGCTGATGTTTGTGGAGTTAAGCTTATGAGGTTACGGTTTTGTGATGCGGTAGGAAAGGGGAAGCTGAGTAGAAAGGACTCAGACTTCAATCGGGCGGGATGTAAATTACGTGGGATCCGATTCCCATGTATGGCCCTAATGGTTGGGATTATCCTATTGATCTTGAATCCTCAGAATTTCGGACTGTCTCCTAACAAGTGTCTCGGGAAGGTCTTAAGGGTTGTAATGTGGGGAGACTAATATTTTGTGATAGTTTACTGGTCTTGTTCATTTTTCTCTCTTTATTTTTTTTCTTTTTGTTCGGACTTTTATTGGGTGATTGAGTTTTGATTTTGACCCCTGAACTTGGCCTCGAGCGATTTTGTATTAATGGATATGGCCGTTTTTGTTGGAGCGAGTGTCCTCCACAATAGTGCATTGATATATTAAATCTCATGGACGGAATATACTTGGGATAATTAGTACATGGATACTCCACGTCGGTTGATTAACGTAAATCGGTAACGCTCAGCTGACTAGAGTTAGACGTTACTGCCGTATGACGGCGGTGATCAACTGATCCCTTTTGGTCACACCTATAGGATGAGACCCAAATAGAAGACTAATTATTTGTATCTGATACAGCTAATTAGTTCCTTGCGTATATAGTGATATATGCATGGTAACGAGAGTTATTTATTGGAGATAGAGTTTGGAACTCTGTCCAATTAAGTGTATTAGTCCATTATACGATAATTGACTGAATAAATTTTACGTCTTACTTTAATACGATTAAATAAGACCTTTTTTAGTATTTAAACGTTAATTACTAAATTAGTTGAGGTTTTGTATGCTTTTATGGATAGTGGTAATTAGCCGTTAATATATTTACAAGGAGTTGTAAATTTAGCTAATTGATTATTATTATTATTATGGGACATATTATATATAGATATAATAGTAGTATACTACTTAAAGAGTTAAGTGTATATTATTTGATGTGATCAATTATGGAGATAATTGATCATGTCACACATTGCATTTGTATGACAAATGACAAAATAAAATGGACCCATTTTATGTACAAGTGTGTGTGACACACTAGTAAAATAATGGCAATTATGGTTGTTCTTATTTTACTACATGCATAAATGATAGTAATAATTAAACTAGACACTAGACATGAGCATGCAAATAAAATAAAAAGCAAAATGGTCTTCCCCATGTGGGGTGGCCGGTTTTGGGGAGCATAAAGAGGACTATTTGTTCTCTTATTTGATCTATCCCATTCATTCATGCATGTGCTTTTAGCTTTTTACCTCATCTCTCCAAAACTCTCTCTCTCTACTAATATTCATCTTTTACCAGAGTAGTATTAGATTTATAATATTAGTATTGTATTATCACTACTATTATCTAGTTTATAATACTAGTGATTATTTGGGTTGATTCTTGGTGCAACTTGAAGGAGATCTTCTATTTTGGAGATTCAAGGTTTTGGAGGATCATCCATATTATTGATAGCTCAAGAACAACAAGAAAAGGAGTTTTCTTGTTGTGCCCAATATTTCCTCATTGTATATGTAAGGAAATCTCTTCTTGTATCTAGTTTTTGTCATTTGATGTCATGCATGTAACTAGATCTTAATAGACTAAATTAACAAGTAATTTAGTAACTAATTAGAGGAGTCTAATTAGTGGGTTATGAACCTTTCAAGTGGTATCAGAGCTTTGTTGTTGCATGCATGTCGATTTTTGACATTTTTTCGGGTTATATGATAACTTTGGAAAAACCGAAAATTGTGTGTAAAATGGGTTTCACACGAAATTTTTGGGTACATGCATACCTAATGACCTCAAAATGGTTGTGGTCGAGTTTGGTATTTTTTGGAATTTATTTGCTAATTTATAATCATTTATGCCTTAAAAACCGAGTTTTTATGCCTATTTGATGTTAAAAGTTAACTAAAAATAGTTGCATGTTGTTTTTTTTTTGGGCATGGTATTATGGTGTACATGTCTTCATATTTTGATGGACATATTTGTAAATTTTTTAAATTTATTTTGTTTTTTTTTGAGATGTTTATTGTTTTTTATGAGATAAGAATCGATAAACATACTTTTATTTGTTCCTATTTCATCCGAAATTTTTTGTGGACAAATTTTTGTTTTGGAGTTCCTGAAAATGTTCCAGAATGTAAAAAATTATCCATTTTTATTTTGGGTGTTTTATGATTTAATTTGAATTTATTTCATAAAATTGACCATTTACCAATCAAATTAGCAAATTGAATCAATTCAAACTAATTTTTATTTTTCAAATTAGTGGAGACTAATTCTTGAAATTCCAAATTGGTTTGGAAAAATTAGTTTGAGCTTAATTGAGGATTAAGTGTTGATTAATGATTTTTAATGGTTAAAAATCGATAAATTCCATAAAACCGAGCTAGGATGAACTTGATAAATTATGGGGCGATTTTGGCATGATTTTTACAGCATTTTATTTATTTTAATGTTATTGAATGAATGAATGTCATTTATTGTTTATTTTGCAAGATTGTACCTAGTATGGCCTAGTCTTTTAATCGGTATTACCCGTAATGTAAGGGAATATCGATTTGATTGTAATTAATTGCGATCTCGTATCGCCCGTTTGTAATTATTAATAGTTTTATTTATACAAATGTATAATAGGAAATGCTATGTATCATTTGTAATTAATTATTATGAAGACGGAGATTACACAAGACGGTGGACAAAAGACGGTGCCTTTTGGTGGTGTTCCATTGAAGAGGCCAGGGACCAAGGAGTTGGTTTCCGATTTTGTAATAGTCTAGTTAATTAGATTAGCTAGATGGCCATACTAGGATTTATTTTGTTTGATGCTTGCTTTATTTTCGCTCATGCCAAAATCGCCAATCATGCATTTTATTCGTCGATTGTCAATTCACCAATTTACGTAATCACCAACTTAGTTCACTTATAAGTGATTAGTAACCTAATATTGACAAGACCTCTCACATGCATCGTAAGAATTGAGATTTAGCCTTACCAATTAAAGCACCTATGAACCCCTTGTTCATTAGGGCAACCACAACGTGGACCCTTTTTACCTAGGGTAAGTAGGGTGATAAGATCACATGCCAAGATTGGGTTGGACTCAACGAGATAAAAGTTATTTCGGGGCTAGGAGATGGATTTGGTTGAAATCCGTCGACCGAGAGTTCTAGGGTAGAATTAGTCAAGTAATGACTTACCGTTTTTACATAAGGATTGCATGCGATGTTAGTTCTTATCTAGATACGGGTCTCGGAATCGCTTATATAATTTCGTGAGGAGTCATTATATGAGTGACTTGTTAAAATTGTTTTACAAGTAAATTATATAACAATGAATGTTAATATTTCCTAAACTTTGTTGTAGTGTTTATAATTCGCTATGGCTACTAATGCAACCATTCAACTCGGAAAGGATTCTTGGCTTAGGTCCGTTATGGACAAATGTATCTTGAAAGACGATGGAAGTAATTTCATCGAGTGGGAGTCTACCATTAAAGGTGCGGCGTTGTCCGACAACGTCCTTCGTTACTTGAACGAGCCACCACCCAACGAACCCGGTCCTAGGGCCACCGCGGCTCAAAGGACCGCTTATGAGGAGTTTTTGAAGATATCCAACGATATCAAGAACGTCTTGATATGGTCAATGTCTCCAAAACTCAAGCTTCAATACATTACCCTTAATGCGTATGAGATATTCTCAAGGGTTACGACGGCTTTTTCCCAATCACCGGATATCCGTCAATATGAGGCTATGATGAAATTCTTCGAGGGTAAGCTAGAAAAGGGCCAAAGAGTTGGTCCCCATGTGCTCAAGATGATTGAGCATATTGACACACTAGAGCGTCTAGGGTGTAGCATTCCCAAGAAGCTTGCGATCGGTCGCATTCTTCACTCACTCCCCTCCAAGTTCTCCCAAATTAGGGTGAACTATAATATGCATGGCATGGACAAGAGTTTCCAAGAGCTTCATGCACTCCTCAACCAAGCGGAGAGGGACATGGAGGCTAGTGGGAGTGAGAAGAGAGACATGCTCTCCATGAAAATGAAGAATCTCAATCTTGGGGTTCAAAAGGGTAAAAACAAGGGTAAGACCAAATTCAAGAGACAAGGAAAAGACAAGAGTAAAGGGAAAGCTATTGAGAATAGCAAACCCAAGGCTAAAATTAACAAACTTGCCGACGCCGATTGCTATCATTGTAATGGCAAGGGACATTGGAAGCGCAATTCTCCCAAATATTTGAAGGAATTGAAGAACAAGAAAGACGAGAGTGAGACTCCGTCAGGTATTGTCCTCACTTCCCTCTATATGATAGACATTAACTATACTTGCACTTCCACTTGGGTATTAGATACCGGATGTGGTTCTCATCTTTGTAATCATTTACAGGGGTTGAGGGACGTGCGAGCACTAGCCAAGGGTGATGTGGACCTACGCATGGGAAATGGAGCTAGAGTAGCCGCTATATCCGTAGGCACTTATGTACTCACTCTAGCTAGTGGTTTAGAGTTGTATTTGAATAATTGTTATTTCGTACCAACTTTAACTAAGAACATTATCTCCATTTCCGTACTTGATAGGGAAGGTTTTTCCTTTATGATTAAGGACAATTGTTGTACTTTTTCATTTAATGACATGGTTTATGGTAAAGCTACGTCTATCGGAGGTATTTATGTTCTAGATAATGTTAATGATGTATATCATGTAGAAAACAAGAAGCTCAAAACGGGTGAACCTAATCAATCCTACCTTTGGCATTGTCGTTTAGGACACATAAACGAACGACGCATAAAGAGACTTGTTTCAACGAAACTTCTCAAACCATTTGATTACGAATCTTATGGTGTATGCGAGTCTTGCATATTAGGCAAGATGACTCGTGCTCCTTTCTCAAGTAAAGGAACACGAGCAAGTGAGGTATTGGGCCTTATACATACCGATGTGTGTGGCCCAATGACTATCACCGCTAGGGGTGGTTACAACTACTTCATCACTTTTACCGACGACTTAAGTAGATATGGGTATGTCTACTTAATGAGGCATAAGAGCGATGCTTTTGAAAAGTTCAAAGAGTTTCAAAGTGAAGTAGAGAACCAATTGGATAAAAAGATTAAAGTACTACGATCCGATCGTGGTGGTGAATACCTAAATAATGAATTTGATTCACACCTAAAAGATTGTGGCATAGTATCACAATGGACTCCTCCTGGCACACCACAGTTGAATGGTGTGGCCGAAAGGAGAAACCGAACTTTATTAGATATGGTTCGGTCCATGATGAGTCTCACTGAGCTTCCTGATTCATTTTGGGGTTTTGCCATTTTGTCCGCAATATTTTCACTAAATCGAAGCCCGACTAAAGCGGCCAATAAGACACCATATGAGATATGGAAGGGAAGGGTTCCTTATTTGTCGTTCATGAGAATCTGGGGTTGTGAGGCATATGTTCAGAACAAGTCTGACAACAAACTCGCACCAAGATCCGACAAATGTCTGTTTGTAGGGTATCCAAAGGAAACACAAGGCTATTACTTCTACAATCGTCACGAAAACAAAGTGTTTGTGGCACGTGACGCTGTCTTTCTAGAAAATGACTTCATTTCTAGAAGACAGAGTGGGAGAAAATTTGAACTTGATGAAGTCCAAGAGCCACAAACCGAAAATGAAGTGGAGGAAAGCGTTCCCTCCTCCTCGGACACGGTTGTTGTTCCCTTTGAACCTAGGAAATCCACGAGGATTAGTCATCCTCCTGATCGATACATTGGTATTGTCGAGGAAGATGCGTTAGACATGTTGCTTTGCGAAAGTGACGAGCCTAACACCTACAAGGCGGCCATATCTAGTCGTGATTCCATGCAATGGCTTGAAGCCATGCGATCCGAAATGGACTCTATGCACGAAAACCAAGTGTGGGATTTGGTTGATTTACCTGAAAAGGTGAGACCTCTTCAGTGTAAATGGATCTTTAAGATCAAGAATGGCATAGATGGACATAGAGATGTCTACAAAGCTAGATTGGTGGCAAAGGGTTTTACTCAAGTTCATGGTCTTCACTATGACGAAACCTTTGCTCCAGTCGCAATGCTTCGCTCCATAAGGATTATCCTAGCGATTGCCGCATTTCATGATTATGAGATTTGGCAAATGGATGTCAAAACCGCCTTCTTGAATGGGATTATAGAAGAGGAAGTGTATATGACACAACCAGAAGGTTTTGTAGATACATCTAATCCTAGGAAGGTATGCAAGCTTAAGAGATCCATTTATGGTCTTAAGCAAGCGTCCAGAAGTTGGAATCATCGCTTTGATCATGTTATCAAACAATATGGTTTTGCTCGAAGTGTCGAGGAACCTTGTTTGTATATGAAGTTTAGTGGGAGTAAGGTAACCTTTCTTGTCTTGTATGTGGATGACATACTTCTTATCGGGAATGACGTTCTGATGCTTGCTTCCGTAAAGGAGTGGCTAGGAAAACACTTCCAAATGAAAGATTTGGGAAATGCACAATGTATTTTGGGTATTCGGATCCATAGAGATAGATCCAAAAGGACGTTGGTATTAAGTCAAGAAGCTTATATAGATAAGATTCTTGATAGATTCAAAATGAAAGACTCTAAGAGAGGCTTTCTTCCCATGAGTCAAGGCACCATTTTGTGCAAGTCACAGTGTCCTACCACACCCGAAGAAATTGAACGCATGAAGTTGATCCCATATGCTTCCGCGGTTGGATCAATCATGTATGCCATGACGTGCACTCGTCCCGATGTTTCGTATGCTTTGAGCATGACGAGTCGTTATCAAGCCAATCCAGGTGAAAGTCACTGGACAGCCGTGAAGAACATCCTTAAGTACTTGCGAAGGACCAAGGATTCGTTCTTAGTGTTTGGAGGGGATACTGAATTACGTGTAAGAGGTTACACGGATGCCAGTTTCCAAACCGATCGGGATGATTTGAAATCCCAATCCGGCTATGTTTATATGTTGAATGGAGAAGCCATTAGTTGGAAGAGCTCCAAGCAAAGTGTCATCGCGGATTCTACAACAGAAGCTGAGTACGTCGCGGCTTCGGAAGCTGCAAAGGAAGCTGTTTGGATTCGTCATTTTTTGGAAGGACTAGGAGTAGTCCACTCCGTCGAAGATCCTATCACCATATATTGTGATAACAGCGGGGCCATTTTTCAAGCAAAAGAGCCCAAGTCTAGCAATAAGTCTAGACATGTACTTAGGAAATACCACGTGATAAGAGATCTCGAGGAAAGGAAGGAAATCGATATATGTAAGGTTGGGACAGACGAGAATATCGCTGATCCTTTAACCAAGCCTCTTTCAAAGGCTAAACATGATGGTCATGTTGTTGCAATGGGATTGAGAAAAGTCCCGGATTTTCCTTAAGTTATCTAAGATGTAATAATTGGATATTGTAGCAATTTTTACATTTATGATAATAGCATTCATTGTTCGAGTTTCAATATGAACTCTTTTGTTTAGTTTGACTAAACCCATACTTTGTTCATTCGAATGGATTGTGAGACAATCTTGAACCCTATTCAAGTGAACGTTTGAACATAGTATTTTTGCCCCTTGTCACTTAATGAGGTGACGACTCAGAGTGACAAGATTGTAAGTTGATCGATGGTTAGTTCAAGACCATGGGGTCATGGAGATGACTGGTCATTTACATAGGCAGACTGATTGTCACTCTGCCGGGCAGTGACAACAATAGAGTCCCTTATCAAATTAGTTGAAGCCTGGTCGTGGCGGGGATTTCTATTTTATTCCTATGAGTCGATTCTTTAGACTGGCGACCATTTATCTGAGTCGGTGCAGTTTCCGATTGGCTTAGGTTGGTGTCCTAAGTTGTGCCGTGAAAGGAGGCTGATGGGCATCTTCTGGGTCATGGTGATCTGCATTATACAATATAAGTTGGGTCAACAGGAATTGTCCACCCACGTCGGGTACATACGTCCTTGGGCCACTCGAGGAGAAGTAACTGGAAATGCGTGGCCACGCTCGGAAATAGATCTATGGTAGATTTTCCGGTCAAACAGTTATTCTCCAGATCGAGAAAACCACTCTTATTATATTTAAATCACAAGTGCGACCTGAAAGACACCTTGTGATGAGTGGGAGAATGTGACATCAAAGAGACAAGAGAATCGGTAGCGCACAACTTGTGTAGACAAGTGGGAGATATTGATGGAGTAGGAGTACTCCGCAATATAGTGGCTACATGCACAACTTGTATCGGACAAGTGGGAGATTGTTGGAGCGAGTGTCCTCCACAATAGTGCATTGATATATTAAATCTCATGGACGGAATATACTTGGGATAATTAGTACATGGATACTCCACGTCGGTTGATTAACGTAAATCGGTAACGCTCAGCTGACTAGAGTTAGACGTTACTGCCGTATGACGGCGGTGATCAACTGATCCCTTTTGGTCACACCTATAGGATGAGACCCAAATAGAAGACTAATTATTTGTATCTGATACAGCTAATTAGTTCCTTGCGTATATAGTGATATATGCATGGTAACGAGAGTTATTTATTGGAGATAGAGTTTGGAACTCTGTCCAATTAAGTGTATTAGTCCATTATACGATAATTGACTGAATAAATTTTACGTCTTACTTTAATACGATTAAATAAGACCTTTTTTAGTATTTAAACGTTAATTACTAAATTAGTTGAGGTTTTGTATGCTTTTATGGATAGTGGTAATTAGCCGTTAATATATTTACAAGGAGTTGTAAATTTAGCTAATTGATTATTATTATTATTATGGGACATATTATATATAGATATAATAGTAGTATACTACTTAAAGAGTTAAGTGTATATTATTTGATGTGATCAATTATGGAGATAATTGATCATGTCACACATTGCATTTGTATGACAAATGACAAAATAAAATGGACCCATTTTATGTACAAGTGTGTGTGACACACTAGTAAAATAATGGCAATTATGGTTGTTCTTATTTTACTACATGCATAAATGATAGTAATAATTAAACTAGACACTAGACATGAGCATGCAAATAAAATAAAAAGCAAAATGGTCTTCCCCATGTGGGGTGGCCGGTTTTGGGGAGCATAAAGAGGACTATTTGTTCTCTTATTTGATCTATCCCATTCATTCATGCATGTGCTTTTAGCTTTTTACCTCATCTCTCCAAAACTCTCTCTCTCTACTAATATTCATCTTTTACCAGAGTAGTATTAGATTTATAATATTAGTATTGTATTATCACTACTATTATCTAGTTTATAATACTAGTGATTATTTGGGTTGATTCTTGGTGCAACTTGAAGGAGATCTTCTATTTTGGAGATTCAAGGTTTTGGAGGATCATCCATATTATTGATAGCTCAAGAACAACAAGAAAAGGAGTTTTCTTGTTGTGCCCAATATTTCCTCATTGTATATGTAAGGAAATCTCTTCTTGTATCTAGTTTTTGTCATTTGATGTCATGCATGTAACTAGATCTTAATAGACTAAATTAACAAGTAATTTAGTAACTAATTAGAGGAGTCTAATTAGTGGGTTATGAACCTTTCAGTTTTGGTTGGCCTTGGTTTTTTTCCTTGGCTCCTTTTGGCCCGTTTCAGACTTTTTTTTTTGTCAGACTAGCTAGCACCTATGGTAGGTATTGGTCGGTCTTTATTCGAGGGATGTTTATTGTGGGAACTAGGTTTGCCTTCTGTCCTTAATCACAAGCTAAGAGACTATGTAGATTCGTCATAGGATTCAGTAATGCTCGTTATTAGGGATATCTATGTGGCTTTCTATATCACACATGGAATAGGTTACAGAGAACATGGGATCTCGGTTCTTGTAGTTCCTCGTTGTTTTGAGGTTTGGTTTGATTGTTATCGATAAATTACATAGTATCAAGCTGTAAGCGAGAAGTGTATGTTTCAAATCAAGGGATTGTCCTTATTCTTTTTTTATTGATAACATTATAAGGACAACGTGTCTGAGACATGACTTTTTGGAGGAGGCTGGGACAGGCCCTTGTACCTCTGACTCAACATAACAATGACGCTAGAAGGGAGATAACAATACTATGACTTGACCCTACTATGATATTGACCTAGCCTCGGGCCTTCTTAGGCTTAGATCCTTATGAAATCTTCTGGAGATGTGACCCGTGATGGGTGTTCTGGACTTGTTTCGATTGATGGACTGTCGAAGGGTTTGAAATAATTTGTGACAACCACTGATGTCACTATGTCTCCCTCGGTTTTCCTAAAGGTGAAATATGAATTTTGTTGTATTGAGGGAGGGAATGTTCCTTCCTCGATCATGTTTTGGATCGCGTGCTTTAGTGTAAAGCATGCTTCGGTATCGTGTCCGTTACCTTGGTGATATAGGCAATAGGCATTAGGATCCCATTTTTTGCTTCGTCTGTTGATTGGTGGGTCCGGAGTGAGACCTATGGGCAAGAGTAATCCTTGATCGACTAGATGCTTGAGAGTGTCGGTGTAGGATGAATTAATTGGGGGTAAACTCCCTTAGTGACATCTTTACTTTGTTGGATATGGCTTTATGGGGTTTTGAGGTTTTTCCCATGTTAATTTTAGGAAGGTTTGATTGTGCGGTGTATTCGGACGACCTTCTGGGAGTAAGCCCTCGGATGTTATAATCGACCGAATTTGCATTTGCCTCGCTCTTTGTGTCTCTACTCTGAAGGAAATCGAGGCGGCTATTGATGTGGCGAACGGAGGAGGTCAAACGAGTTACCGAAGCATGGACATTGCGAACCAATTCGGTTAGGGTATTGATATCGTTGCAGATGCTTTCGATGGCGTTTGAATCTACGAACATGTTGGGGAGTGATTCTGTGGGAAAGGATCGAAAGATCAGAACGGATCCACCAGACGACGTAAGAGACTCGAGGGATGCCCATAAGCGAGCGACACGGAAATGAGACACTTGATTCGTGCGTGTTTGCGGCCATCGGATTAGGGACTCGGGTACTTTAGACTCTTGGTGTATTTGGCGAGACGCCTAATAGACTTATATCACTAGATCGAGATGATTTGACACAAATCTCGGGGTGAGATTTAAGGAGAGGACTTCTCGAGATGAGACGACCCAAAATATAAAACCCCGACTAGAGGTGACCATTTATGACCAGCACAAACAATTAATCACACGGTTGTACGACGTAAGGAATTGATCTCGATCCCGGCTTGGAATCAAAGAGTTTTGAGGTTTTCGAAAATGGATGGGTTTTGAAAGCAAACTATTCGAAAGTAGGAGTCTTTGTGAAATCGTTATTACGATGGTTTAGTGACATCGCTTGTGGTGTGTGGAAAGTGTTGTTATACATGTGCGTCGAGGACTTGACGATAGCAAAAGTGTAAATTGTGATTTTGTAAAAGCACGGTTGTAGAAAAATCGAATTTTGAAAATTATGGTGTTGCATTATTATCGAAACTACTATTAATTACGAGTTCGAAGTTTGCTGTGTAAAGACTGTTTTGTAAGAAAACGCGTTGTTTGTGGTGGCGCCTTCGAAAATGAGACCCTATTCTTATTACGGGACTTGGGTGGTGATAGTGTTTTTAGAAAACTTTGAAAATGTGTGACCGTATTCGTCGATTTTGTTAATTGGAATTTCGATGGTGGTGACGGCGTGTGTGAAATGTGTTGTGGGTATAGCCGTGTTGGGTTCCTTGACTTTACTAATTGAAATTTCGGTAATGTTAACAGTATGTGCAAAAAATGTTTTTAAAACAAAATGTAACCGTATTAGGTGCCTTGATCTCATTGGTCGGGAGTTTGGCGATAGTAACTGTATATCTGAAAATATTTTGAAAATGTGACCGTATTAGGTACCTCAATCCCATTGGTTGGGAGTTTGGTAATAGTAACGGTGTATCGTTGTTTTGGAAATGACGAGTTTTATTTTGGCCAAAGTAGTGGCGCTAAAGATGATTTTTGAAAGCGATGAGTTTCAAATCGGCAAGGGTGATGGCGCTAGGTGTCTTTTAAAAATAATTTTAATTTTGGCCGGAGTAGCGGCGTTTAAAAGGCGGTTTAGAAAAGAAGATGTCCTTTTTCCGAAAACGGAGTTTGGGTGTGGTTGAATATGTTGTCGTGGTTGAATCCGGATTTTAATGTTTTATTTGGGTTGTCACACACACTACACGTAACTAGGAATGCATACACTCATGCAGGATGCAGACATGGGTAGGTTAGGGTAGGCTACCGTCCACGAGTAGTCTTTGCTTAGGTGACGACAGGTCACTGGGGGAGGTGAGTGTCATCTCATTCGCTCAGTGTGACTCGCTTGGCATATCCACGGAATGCGTGGCTACCTTAGACGGTCGGAACGTCAATCGAGGGTCTCCCCACGCGTCCATTAAGAATCTTACCGCGAAGAGGTCGATTGGTCCTAATATCGATTGGGTGGGTTTTTTTAGGGCCAAGACCTGTAGTGACCACAAAAAAGAAACTAGGAAATAAGCTTCACCAACCTCGTTCGAATCACACCACTGTTGGAAACTTGTTTCCAAATCCCCAGGGGAGTCGCCAAATTGTGGAAGCTCGTCCGCAACGCCAGGCACCCCGCGCGCGCACGTGCGGGACCCCGGTCGCGGTGGCCACCCATGCGGCCTCGGCCGTCTTGTGGCCAGTCCGATCTCGCGTACGGGGCGATGTGTCGGACCTTGATTTGGTTGAAGATTTATATTGCACTAGACAGATGCGAACATCCGTGTTTCCATTAGAATCGATCGAGATGTGATTGTAAATGTTTAAAGGCCGATATGTATGGAAGATAACCTTTTTAGTGAACCGAATTCGTTGCCGATTTGTGAAGTCGTCACCAAGTTAATTTCGGGAACTAGGAAACCATTCAAGTCAACTTTAATCCTTAGCCGGCTCAAAGTTGAGTGGCATAGGGACCTAAAGATAAAGACTTGTACCCTTAAGCATTCCATGCCTAGAATGACTCTCATTGCCGATGGTTTCGGACATCCGAAAACCGTAGATTTTGAGTAAAGGGTGAGGGTACGTATTGGGAAGCCAACGTCCGATAGACGTCAACACCCAATCCCGCCCGCATGTAATGACCTCTACTAATCAATCGGGGGCTGATAACTTTGTTCCTTAATTGTGGCGGAATTACAATAACATCCATTGTTTTAACCCTATGTCTTTGCTACATCGGTTGTTTAAGGACAAGTAAGCTTTTGTCGTCGAAGTAGTTGTGTTTACATTCTTTGCATGCGATTTCACGTGACAAGCAGGCCATGAAAAGATGCACATAGAATAGTAGAGAGTACTAGATATTAGAGTATTAGCAAGTTATTTTTAACGTGATAATACGGATATTAGTTGTTCTCGTGGTATACCTTACCAGGTATTCTACTTAAGGTGCGTCGGTTCGGTATTAATAGAGATGCGTCGAACCACGTATGAGGGGTGAGCATCGGGATTAATATGGAACCCGACCACTGCTTGTTCAGCTTTAGTTTGTTTACGTTTTGAATTCCGTGTTAGATGATTTAGCATGCGATTATAGTCATAAAAGCGGTAAATCATACGAAAGCGGTAAATGAGAAATGTAAGTTAATCACATTGTGAGGAGTTGCACCCTCGGAGTGTACACTAAACGAGACACGATGCATAGATGATTGAGAACAGATCTCGGAACTACTCGGGTTTAGTTTGGGGTGTTTTAGTGCTTACGGTTGAAGTTGAGGATGTTACGTATGTTTATAACGTGCCATGGACCTAGTGTCCATACAAGTCGGACTTGACTTTATCGAAGTGCATAAATAAAGATTATTACGGAACGTAAAGTTGTGTTTAGATGACAACATAGTGATGATACGACTTCAAAGGTGGATCCTCCTAGCTTCCTGCGGTGAATCCGGCAGAGCTTCGCTACGGTGTTATGGGGTGACTAGTCGAACACAGGTGCCCCTTTTCGTTCAAATCGAGCCAAGGACTTGAGGAACTACGAGGAGTAGTGTTGATTCGCTTATCGGGAACAAACAATCGAGTGGATCGTACTTAGAGTCGGAGTGTGACGCTAAGTTAAGAGGAGAAGCTCGTAAAGAGGAGGAGGAATGAGAACTGAAGTGTATTGAAATGAGCGGAATAGGGAGGGTATTTACAGTTTTTCTCGCAGTTCAAATCAACTGCTCAGGCGCCTAGTGGCTTACGCACCAGAACTGAGTCGCCTGAGGTCCTGCATAGGACGTTTGAGGCGCCTGGAGATCCGATTTCGAAACTTTCCAAAACAGAGATTATGCGTATCTTAGGCTTGCTTGGGGTTAAGGCTCCCTTCTTGACCTAGAGCGTCAAACACCGGGTGAGCCTCGCGCGCACATCTCGAGGTTCGCTCGGCCTGACGTATTGACTCGAGTTTGACTTTGCGTGTTTTGAGACCGATTCGGAGCCCCGGTGTCGAAATTGACTCTAATTAGTATCGACGCGACCGTGTAATGACATGACTAAGACCGTTTTGATGTTGAATTAATTTTTTCGAGTAATTATTTTATCCGTTCAATAGAAAAAGCATCTAAAATATCGTAAACTCGTGTCGCGTTGCAGTCCAATCGTCATTGGGTATCTGTCGGGCACTCCTACAACCACCATGTCAGAATCTGGGTGTCTACATAAGCCCACTCTTTGACTGAGGCTCGGACAAGGCGAAATTCAAAGTATAGCCGCCCAGGTCAATCGAAGATTACGACCTGGTGGCTGTCTTCTCGGGTCATTTTAAGTCCGTTAGACTATGTATTGAGGCTTGTCAGTCAAGGCTTAGAAAACATGCCTGGCCTCCTTGCTGGCGGTCGCAGGTTGATGCTTGGATATGGGTTTTAATGGTTTGGCTGTCACAGGTACTTCAACATTTGATGAAGTTGTTGACGTAATGTAGCTCTTGTACTCACTAAGACGCATTTCCATCTTAAATTGTACTCCCTTCGTCTCACTAAGAGAGTCACCCCTCTCTTTTAGTGAGAATTAAGGTGGGTAGAAATGTGTGGTGAAAATTGAAATGCTGAATGTTTCCAGGGTTTTAATTTTATTATTTTTAGTAAAGTTCCGGGTCTACGGGTCGGGTCTACGGGTCGGGTCCGGGTCCAATAACTCAAACCCAGACCAAGACCCGATACTTTTTCATGAGACCTAGACCCGACCTAGATCCATTGGGTCTGAAAAAATGAGACCCAGACCTATAGTCGGGTCCGACCCTGCCACCGGGTTTGAGTCGGTTCCTGGACCCGCTACCTTCTCTACCCATGATATATAAAGTGATAAGCATGCATGGAACAGGGACAACATTCATTCTTCTAGCTAGGGTGACTCGTCTCCGCAGAAACAATGAGTTTTTATGAGACAGTAACCTACCCTAGCCTACCCGTGTCCGCACTTGCACTTGTGTACGCTTGTTAGTTATGTGTAGCGTGATTTCACAACCATAATAAAATTAAATTCCGGATTAAACCACGACAACAAATTCAACTACACCAAATTACGTTTTTCTAAGTCATCCTTTTGGAAAAACTATATTAGCGTCGTTATGCTGGCCGATTCAAAGCTTAGTATTTTCAAAAACCGATTTTCTCAAAAATCAATTTAGCGCCATTACGATGGCCATTTCAAAACCCACCCATTTTCTAATTTTCCAAATTTCAAAACTTTTTTACCGCCATTATCTTGGCCATTTCAAAACTCAAAATTTTTAAAATCCATCTTTTATGTCGTTATAATCACCGAACATCTGACAAATGCAATCTAGGTACTCAACATGGTTACATGTTTTTCCTTTTCTCTTCAAAAACCGATTTTAGCGCTGTTATAATCATCGAATTTCAAATTAATGGGATTTCGGTAAGCAACCTGGCCATACCGTCTTTTCAAAACCATCTCTTACAACTTTCCATTTTAACGCCATTATAATCATCGACTTTCTAATTTAAGGAAATTTCATAAATCAAAGATGACAACAGAACCAAATACTATTTCTAAAACTGTTTCACGTCATGAACATCAAATGTCTAACCAATAAAATGTTTGACAACAAATATGATAAACTGTTTTTCTAATACCGACTTTTACACCCTTATAATGACCAATCTGTTCAAATTGCGAAACGTCGATCATAAACATGACAAGAATCTCGATCACTCTATTTTACAATGTTAACGTCGTCATTATCGTCAAATTTCTAAAACATTAGGATCTTTGTGATAAGTGTCATTTGTAGTGCCTATTTTGTAGTGTTTTGGTCCCATTTTCCTTGTAGAATCGCTCCTTGGGAGCGGTTTAGGGGCTTCTTATGCTTCCTTTAGTTCGTTTCAGGTTCCCGAGACCGATTTGGAAGAGTTGGAGCGATTCCGACTCAATACATACACATTTTGAAGCCAACGGAGTAGAGGAACGATGACTCGATGCCTTGGAATCGACCCCGAGACCTTGGCACCCAATCCCAAGCCTTCGAGACCCGATCCCGAGTCCCGAGAATCGATGGGAAGTCCATGAGAACCAAGGAGGGACCAAATAGTTCAAATTGGAGGCCTACAAGACTCTTCCCGGACGGGTATGGCCTCATCCCGTCCGGGATGAAGGAGGAACGAAGTGCAGCTACTGGGGGCTGTTCCGGATCGGGAACATAAAATCCCGATCGGGAATTCCCATAATCCCGATCGGGAATTTCTTTCCCGACCGGGAAAAGCTCCAGCTCGCCCGCCTTCAATTCTTTTCTTCTCCTTTTCATTTGTAACCCTATATATACTCCTCCCTTGTTATGTTAAGCTCATGGACTTCATTAGACACAAAACCCTAGACTACTTTAGGTTAGATTAGATTAGATTAGTGTAGATTAGTCGGTAATTAGTAGTTAACCATAGATTAGTACTTGTATTAAGGGAATTCTTCAAGATCTTCTCCAAGCTTGACAACCTTGGATGTTTGTTTTGGGTTTTCTTCATTAATGCAAGTTTTGTTCTTTCCTCTTCCTCTAGTTTGGTACAATCCTCTCCTTTTCCTCTTTAATCTTGTTTAGTTATTCAAGTTTGAATCTTTAGTTGTTAGTTTTGTTCTTGTTCATTATTATTGCAAGTTTGTTTATGTATGTTTGTTTTCTTATGTTAGATCCTCTTGTTCTTGTTAGTATTAGTATGATTATGTTAGAGTAGTGTTCTTGCTAGGGTTAGTAGGGTGATTAGGGTGTTAATTGGGTGATTAAGGGTTGGTTAGAGATGTTGGTGGAAGATTTGGGTTTCCTCTTGTTTGATGCACATCACTTGTTTGTGGAATTGCTTGAATGACTAAGTATGTACGAATGCTTGTTTTCTTGTCTTTCTTTCATGGGTGTTAGTTTGTTTGTGGGTTTGGTCCCCTCACTAAGTTGCGAGAGCCCGGTGAGGATGACCCCCTAGGCCGGTCTAAGTTGCGAGAGCCCGGATTCGACCTAGGACCATAGCGCGCTAGAACCCCGTTTGTGTTGTGTATCACCGAGATGGGTTTTAGGTGGAACCTCTAGGTGAGTCTAAGATGCGAGAGCCCGGACCAACCTAGATTACTCTACTACCTCCTTCACTCTAGTCCTCCCTTGACCATTCCGTTACCCCTTTGACCCCGACCTAATCCTAGCCCGTTTCCTTAGTTATTCTCCTTAGTCGTAGTCTAGTCTCCTCCCTTCTCTATCATTCCTTAGCTTAGCTCGTTGACTTAGTCTAGTATTTAGGCGACCTTGGTCTAGGCTATACATTACCGTCCCCGTGGATTCGACCCGACTTACCCTATCTACCCTAGTTAGGATTAGCCGGTTATATTATTGACGGTTGGGACGTGACGAATCTTAAACATCACTTTGACACCGATATGGCTAAACAACCATTTTCAAAATCTATTTTTACAACCTCATTTTACAAACTTAGCAAGATTTTCTAACGGAAGACAACTTTCCACTTTTAGAAAGTTCGTTTTTTAAATTTCACACCATTTTAAATTTTACAAAATCATTGGTTTTAATATGGCAATATTTCCCGACATCCTCGAACCTATTTTTTCTAGCCATCGTAATGTCGATTTTAAAACTCAAAGATTCAATAAAAAAATGATTATCGAAAAAAATAGATTTTTAAACATCGATTTTAAAAAATCAAAATTCTCCTTTTGATTCTGAGCCGGGATCGTGATCAATCTTTCACGTTGAAACCGTGTGCTTAATTGTGCTTGCTACTTCCGTGGTGTCACCTACGTCTGAGGTTTTCCATTTTGGGTCGCCTCGCTTTGAGACTCGTATCTTGTCATCTCCTTTCGAGATTTGCTTTAATTCATCTCACTTTAGAAGTCGACTAGGCGTCTCGGTGAACACTAAATGTCTAGAAGGTTAAACACGAGAGTCCCAAACTCGAGGACCGCAAACATGCGTACCTCATGGGTCTGCTTCTCGTTGTTGCTCGCCTAGAGCACTTATTCTATTCATCTTTAGAGTTGTCTTTCGTATCTATTCAACTTTGGTCGTGTTCTTTCCAGTTACTCTACAACATGTCCGCCAATTCTAGCATGGATGTCAAAGGGTTAACCGGTCCGATTTACGACATCCGTACTTCCATAACGGCCATGAAAGTATCCATCCACAATCTCAATGATCGCGTCGATGCCTTTAGAGCAACTCCATTAATTCAAAATTAAAGGTTCATAAAGTCAACACCGAAAAAGGATCCACGACCACCAAAAAGGGTCAATCTCCCAGAAATTTCACCAAGTTAGGCATATCTTACGCCGAAGCTCTCAACTAGCCACGGTTTACTCTCACCTCTAGAACCAAATCCAGACCCTCTTATAAATAGGACAAAGAAGCAAGTCATGGAATCCAAATGCTTATTGCTCGTTTCACCAAGGTCATGGTCATGAGTGTAATACCCGCATTTTATAGTGAGTCAAACCGAGTCATTATTTTATTCTAAGTCGAACCGAAGCATATATCGGACATGGACTAAATTGGTGTACAGAATACCAAACCAAAAGCCCACGTTTGTTTATACAATAATATTCCATAATACCCTAACCCTACACCCTTATAAACACACCTCACCAACTACACAAAAACACACGGCACAAAATGCACAACACACAACGTACACTACAAAACGCACCGCCGCACGAACAAGAAGAAGCAAAGGGAGATCCCTAGGAGTCGGATCGGACCACCGGTAGGCTAGAATTCGGTCTTACGCGTGACGTAGGTATGCCAAACCATTTTATTTATGTTCATGTGGTATGACTAGTGAATAATTATGTCGATACATCGGTGTCGGAGTTAGTATTGTCTAGGGTGGTTGTTGTTGTTGTTGTACTAGTCATGTCGTATTAATTATCGTAGGTGTCGAGTAGCCAATAGTGCGTGTTATGGTAATTGGGTCAGGTATAGCTATTGTCGGTAGGTGTTATTGTTGTACATCGTTTTGTAGTGGTCGAGTACTCGAGTGACGTTGTTGAGGTTGCCGACTGTTGTCGTTATAACTGTTAAAGTGTCTTTGTCGTGGTTAGTTCATTTTGTTGTCAGGTTCTGCGTATTGTGTTTTTGTTTCGTACGCCATTGTCGTGAGGAGATGAGGTACGTAAGCGCGTAAGGTGTGTAGCAGTAGAACTCATTGTAGTTATATGGTGTAAGCATATTTAAGTGCTACTGGTTAGTAATAGTAATAATCTAATAATATTAACGATGACAAGGATGTTGATGTTGCTGTAGTGAAGTCTAGTAGTAATAGCAATGCTATCGTAATACGTTAACTGGAATGCTATAATTACTGTAAGTGTAGTAGTAATAATCTCATTGTTGATGTTGTTGTAAGTGTAGTAGTAATAATATAATAAGTACTCCTATAATAATTACCACGGGTTGTTGTATTTTAATTTAACGGGAATGCTATCGGTGTTCTCTTATAAATTAAATACGTTATGATCGATATTAATTTAGATGTATAATATTTTATTAGGATCGGACTTCGTAGAATCTCCGTGGTGAATGGTACTACCGACGCTGTGGTGATCTACGTGCTAATTAGGTAAGGTTTTCCTTACTTGGAATATGTTAATATTATAATGTCGTACGAGATATGTATTTATGATATGATATATATTGATATGGTTGAGATTGAGTAGAGTAGCGAAATCTTGGTCGGGAGGCCCATTGAGTAGTGTAGCGAAATTCTAGCCGGGAGGCCCATTGAGTAGTATAGCGAAATCCTGGCCAGGAGGCCCATTGAGCAGTATAGCGGAATCATGGTGGGCTTGAAGCCTATCGAGTAGTATAGCGGAAATTATTGGTACCGTGAAGTACTAAGAATAGGGAGATGATATTATTGATTGGTACCGATGATGGTACTGAAATGATAGAGACTGGATGTTTGATATTCTGTACTTGTATTTTAATGTTAGCATGTTCTAACCGTTTTCTATGTCTAAATTGTCACCTTATTTTATTGGGGGCCTGCGACGATCCAATTGACACTTCTGGTCTTTTGGGGGAGCAGAGTATTGACGCAGATATGGACCATTGATGTGTGCTTAACTAAAGGGAATTGTTGTTCGGGAAGGGAGTGCGTGGTCATCGTTGTTATACTTTTAGCATGTTTCTGTCGTTAATACTTAATAGACCTTTTATTCATGTAGTCGTTTTGGGTTTTTGTAACCATACTTAGTTCTCGAACTTGGTTTCCGTCCTTTGAATAATCTATTAAACTCGGTTGTGTTTTAGTATTGTTTTGTGATGGGACTACGACTTCGGTTAACCTGGGATGGTAACACCCCCATTTATCCGAGAAGGCCTAGTGAAGGCTCTTGGATAAACGGGGATGTTACAATGAGACTCAGTCATGCACCAAGCTAAAGCACACAATCCAAAACCTAATCGAGGAAGAAACATTTCCTCCCCCTAAAAGGTCGAAGTACATCCAATTTGGCACCATCGACATTGAAAAGTACTTGCACGATAATACTATTCATGGTGTCTGGGCTGATGACGATGAGGGTATATACATTCACGAACCGACTCATGTTATTAAAGTCCCTTCGGACCCTCAAAAAGTAGAAGACATCGACCATGTTACTAGATCTGGACGACCTTATTAGAATGTCAACATCGATATTCCAACCGCAAGTAACGTTCCTGAGGAAATCGCTGCAGACGACGTACCGATCACTACCTCTGAAATCCAAATAGTCAAACAACTCTAAAAGGTCAAAGCTGATCTCTCCATATGGCAACGTATACCCAGTTCTTATAATCACCGCATGACTCTAGTCCAAGCTCCATGAAGAATAAACGTGTCTCCGTTGATTACACTAGAAGACATGTTCTTGCTTCGAGTTAGGACTCGCTTTGGTATCGAGTTTGACACGGGTAGTCTTTCAATATGTAAGTTGATGTAAGGTGTTTTTTTAAGTTTATAGGAGGAGTTTTAAAATAGGCTTTAGAATAGGTTTTAGAAGAGAGAATATTGTTAGGGTTTTCGAATTACTGATCCCTTGTAATGCTCGAGGTTGCGTTGTATTTATAGAGGTAGGGGTGCAATGGGAATCGCGCTAGGCGCCAAAACATAATCCCGGGGATTTAAGCTCAGGCGCACGGTACAGTGTGACTTGGTTCAAGGGCGCACAGAACCATGCTCTCAATCGTGTGTTGTTTGGAAGTTACTTAATTTGTTTGATCGTTTATCCTTGCTATTTGGGGAAAGATTATCGCGCGTGATTATGTATTTGGACATATTTTTGTATTTTGAATGTTTTGGCTTTTACCGGGTTTGATTGGCTCGATAAAAGATGCTTTTGCCCCCGAAGGCGGTTTTGGCTCAAGATAGCTTTGTTTTATCAGAAATCGCACAAGGATTATGACTTTGAGGTCCGTTTTGTGCGATTTTTACTCCTTGATGTGTCAAAGTCGGATACTATTGATTGCAATCACTGCTTTGAGCGTTTTGAAGCATGTTATCATCATCATAAGGTGTTTGGCGGGAAACTTCCAGAGCCACGAGCATGTCAAATAAATGCGGGTGTCTACATGTTTACATCCTGAGATGGAGACTCAGAAGAAGGGATTCTAAGCTCAAAAGAGGTTTTATTAACATCATAATTAATCCTGAGATGTATCATATTTGGAGGCAGAGAAACAACAACAAAATGGAATGCGAGATCATCAAAGCAGAAAATATTGCTAATATGATTGATGGTAGGATCTGTCGTGGATCCCACCGATCAAGATAAACCAACTAACCTAGGCTTTGTAGCCAATGGTAAGTCGGGTCGAATCCTCAGGGACGGTAAGTATAGACAAGAGAATTCTACGGTTCGAGACTAATTCCTAGGGTAACAGAAATGATTGGATTGGGTAATGGCTAAACTAGAATCTAAGGACTAAAACAATGCAAAACAAATGAAAAGGGAGATCAATAATAGAGGAAAGAAGCTAGAGTTAGGTCGGGTTCAAGGATGTCTAGGAGGTCAAGGAGGAATAAGGGTGTCGGTGTAATCCACTAGCCTTGGTTACGCCCGAGATCTCGCACCTAGACGGCCAAAGGAGTCTCTACACTACGCTTTCGCTAATAACGATAATATCCAACAAACCAACATGCATTAACATACAAGAGGAAACAAGGAAACATGAATTGGTCAATAACAAGTCTACTTGACATTTCATCAAACATGTTATGTGCACAAAGGTAGGAGGTAGGTTAAATGACACCATACACCACCAAATTTCTCCCTAATCACCCATTAATCAACACCCAATCCCACTACTAACTCTAGCAAGAAGACTACTCACTCCTCTTATCTAAGCAACCCACAATAACTATCAACACAAATAGCATAATGACATTCATATTGAAGAATAAGTGAGTGCTAAACATGAACAAAGAATAGAAACAAACTAAAACAAGATTAAAACTAAAGAAAGATTAAGGAGAAGAGAAATATACCAACAAATGGAAAGTAGAAGGAAAAGAAAGGATCTTTGATTAAATCCAACCCAAAGAAATGGAATTCAATGTTGTCAATAGAGAAATGACCCAATAGGTCTTCAATAATACAAAGATCAAACTAGGATTAAACTAGAATTAAAGAAAGATTAAGGAAGGATTAAGCTAATCTAAACTAGTTTAAGCTAAACTAACCTAAAGTATATATAGGGTTTCGTGGTGTCAAATGATTACAAGAGGGACTATTTATAGAGTAAGAAGAAAGGGGAGGAAGCGAGAAATCGAGGCTCAAACAGGCCTTCACAGCCGTGTTGAGGTGGTCACGGCCGTGACCAGTACCCGTCCCGACCGGGACCATTTCATCCCAACCGGGATGGTCCTCAGCTCATGGTAGTGACCCTTTTCGACACGGTCGTGAAGGCCAGTAGTAAGCCAACTTCTTTTGCATCTTAAATCACGGCCATGTAGGCTTCTGACACGGTCATGTAGGTCCCTACTTACTCTTTCTAGGCTACTTATCGATGCTCGATGGTCGGGATATTCTCAAGTGGGCTCCAAGGGACTCGAGATCGACTCTAAGGCACCGAATCACTGTCGCTTCTCTTCATTGGCTCCATATGCGCCGGAAATTAGATAGAATCGTTTCATTTCTCCATGCTCGTCCCTAGAAATGCTAAACGCACTAGAAGAGACATAAGAGGCCCAAAAGCCCCTTCAAAGAGCGATTCCGGCAAACAAAGTGGGACAAAACACGTGAAATAAACACTACAAAACAAGCTTATCAACTCCCACACACTTAAACCTTAGTCGCTCTCGAGTAAGCACGAACTAACTAACTAACCAATAAAAACTAGACTACTAGCCGAGCGGGTATTAGCGTATCCTACGCCCTTTCAACTCACGCGAGAATACTTAGAGGAAAAGTGCTCCCCGCATGGCAAGTGAGGTCTTGCGACAAAACTGTGGACACAACCGAACACGAAAGCACACAAATAAACAAACAATCAGTTGCATCTAAGAATGAAAACAAATATCACTTCCCTCAACAAAGCGGTGAATGAAACACCAGTTAAGGACTCAACCCAAGTGACAACGTTCCCAAGCTAGTAACACAAACCGATCTGAACAAAATTCTAATATATAGGATGACAACAAAGCAATAAAATGTTGGTAACTTACCTAGGTCCTCTTAATCTTCTAGGAGCGTACTACGGGATGATAAGCGGGATGGAAAGAGGAAGAGCCACGGAGTTAGTCGACACTGTAGGTAAAGTGAAACCCCGCCTCCTTTAGCGATAAGCTAAAAGGGTCGTCCCGTGCTCAAAAATAGACTAACTAGCCCAAACAAAAAGGGTGGTTAAGGTTGCAAAATGAGGGAAAACCGACCATTACCGCTATCATCCTTCCTAGGGACTCAATATTTTGGTAGGCTCTTCATGATAACGATCGGTAAAAGGCTTATTTTTTAGGGGTAAGATTTTTTCTGTGAAATGATTTTCTTGGCATTTTTCTTCTTTTGTATTTTGTTTTTGATTTGTTGTGCCCATTCTTTTTTTCTTCTTTTGAGTTTTGGTTTGCCCTTGTGGCCAAATTATGCCCGGGACCTACAAACATCACGATCTCCGCTTAGCGGCACAGGGCACGACCTTCTCTTGGAGTATGCCTAGTAGGTGACTAGAGTTCCCAAGTCTAACATGCATCATAATCAATACGAAATGACCAAATAGATGTAGAAACCACAACAAGATACAACTTATTTGTGGAATGCGTGTAGAAGGTAGGGGAATGGTGTGTGTCGAGCGCGCTTTCCCTTCAAACCCACAAAAAAGATGGAAACTTGGACTAATTAAGACAATTTCAAGCTTCCCCTTTAAACCCACAAAAAAGGTGGAAACCTGGACTAATTAAGACAATATCAAGCATGGTCACCCAAGAGAACGAGACTCGGCAACCAAGGCATTTCCACTCCGTGGGTGGTCAAAGTGATCAATATGCAAATCCCGAAGTAAATCCCTAGTAGACTAGGTGGGCACAAGGTAAAGAACCAACGAAATTATTGATTTAAAGTCATTCTACTAGACTAAAGTCCAAAAATCAATTTATATCACTAAAAAGGGAAAGTAAACACTTGTGCATGACAGGGGTTAGTCGTATCCCTAATCAAAGATACCCTAAGGTCACCAACTAATGTAGATAGTGAAGTCAGGGGTCGAACCACAAGGAGACAGAATTTAATTGTCTATTCCTATGATTTAGACTCTAGGTTATGGGTCACAGCTTGAGTTTATTTTGGTAGGTTAACTACTAATTACTAATAGATAAATCAATAAGGAAAAAGTCTAGGGTCTCAGGTCTACAATGAATATTACTCGGGTCAGGGAGTCAACTAACAGGTCAATAATCGAACTACCTAAAGTGCAGGTCCGGTCGGTACACTACAACCTTTAGATCTAAACTTAACCTGCGATCGCTAGGATTAAGTCAGTCTACCCAAACTATCGTGGCCCAATTAGTTCTTAACCCGGTCGGCAAAAAGTCCTAATTTCCGATACTAATTAATTGAATTATGCATCAAACAATTAATCAGAGTTTAAACGATATTCAGGCAATAGTTCATACGATTAGAAATAGGTCAATTGACTATAACCCTAATAATACGCATCGATCCCCTTAAACCCTAGGTGGAATTTAGCTACTCATATTAAGCATAATCAAATTAACGAAATACGAATTGCAATTAAACATATCGAAGGTGATACGAATTAATCTACGGAAAGCAATAATAAATCTACACTAGAAAATGATAAAGCAATACGAAGAATAATTTAAGACGGAAATTAAATAAGAAACTGAAATTAGAATTGAAATTAAGAATTGCAATACCAAAGAATTCCAGATCTAAGAATGGAGAGCAAGGTTCAATGTTTCTCGCAAAGTAAACTAAACTAAGAAAACTAAATAATGAGAAGTGTGTAAAAGAAGATAAAGGAAAAAGTGTAGAATGAAAAAGTGTTTGACAATGTAGTCAGGAGTCTTATTTAAAAGAAACTAGTTGGACTTCGAGACAAGCCCAAAATCCAAGTAACTTAAATTTTAATCCGCAGTCCGGGTCTTGATGCACTCGATCGAGTGCAAGTAGTATCACTCGATCGAGTTAGTCCGTGAAGGATCCAACTCAAGTTTGTCTTGGGCTGAAAAGGAAGATTCGGCCCAGTACACTGATGCAGTCCGGTTGAGCACGGATATGAAGCACTCGATCGAGTGCTTAGCACCACTCGATCGAGTGCTTAGCACCACTCGATCGAGTGGGTCTGCTGGAACTCGTAGCAAGAGTTCTTCTTTGCTTCTCGGCTTTTCATTTTCTTCCTCGTCCTCCGTTCTCGTCTTGGCTGTCTGGGTTATTACTCCTAAATATGCTCGAAATTGTACCTGACCTGCAAAGTAGCACGAGAATCGGCAGTATCGACTTTCTAATAGAAATTGACATTAAATATATAAATATGGAATAAGAAAAACTCAAAAATGGTTGTCGGGCGATAATATAATATGATATAAAATATGTCGATCAGCGCACTAGCCTCAAAACCGGGTTTTCGAAAACATTTTCTACACTAGACACAAACTTTAAAAGACAAAACAAAGACTACACAAAATGAAACAAAATAAAACAAACACACAAAGAAATAAACAAACACCACCCCGAAACTTCCAAACAAGCAAGCGCATCAACCAAAATCACCAAAAAGCTCCACCCGAGCACACACCACCACAAAATCTCCTCCAAACACCGAAATGGGAAAAGGATAAAGAGATAGGAGGATATTACTGAATGACAGGAGCTTTCCGAGATTCACGGCAATCAAGCAACCTACAAGAAAATCGGGAGGCAAAACACACACGCACACGATAAAAACACAACACAAAGACACAAAAGAAAATCTTTTTGGTTTTTATGAAATGTTTCAAATTTTTCGAAAAGACTACGAAAATAAAACTAGATATCGCTCCCTCACACTTAAACTGAGCAATGTCCTCATGCTCGATCGATAGTGTGTGGAAGACACTAAAAAAAAGAAATAAAATAAAACAAAAAACCAAAATGAAGGTGAAGAAATGGTAGAATGTGTCGGGCCTAGGTGTAATCAAGTCACCTAGACCCGAGACTAGAAAAGATATGGATGGGGATCAATTAAAAAAGAAGAAAATAAAAGGAAATGGGAGGGGAGCGAGGGCTAGGTGTAGTCCAGCCACCTAGCCCCGATTCTGCCCGATTTCGACTAAATTCTACCAAAAAGGGAAATAAAAATAAAGAAAAAGAGAAGAGAACTTGACAATTTGGATTTTTCAATTGATTCTCGATGTAATCACGTCCTTGAGAATCGGGAGAAATCACCAAAGGGGCCCCGAGGGCCACCACGACACTAAAAGCACAAAAGGAAGGGGAATAAACAAAGAAAGACTAAGCAAACAAAAGACGGAAAAGAAATGAGAATCGGTCTACCAAAACGGTTAGCAACTCAAATAACTCCATCGTCTCAATGATCGTTTTCGGTACCTTGCTTGTATTTGTCAACGATATTCCTTCTCTTTCTAAATGTAGTCGCATTGTTGAAGTACCGGGTTTGCATTTGGTGAATTAGGGTCGGGATTTAAGAGAACAATATGAGTTTAGTGATGTGAAGGTAGGATGAAGATGTATAAGTGAAGGAATAAGGATCTTATGATAGAGGTATAGGTGAGCAGGGAGGTGGGGTGGGGGTGTAATAAGGTAGGGTGGGGCTTAAATGAAGAAAAGAAGGCGAAGGAGGCTGGCTAGTACCCGTCACAGGAGTGACGAAGGCATCACGACCGGGAAGGCCACGTCACGGCCGGGAAGGTCATCATCAGGGTCGGGAAGGCTTGGTCACGACCGGGAGCAAGTCATCACGGCCGGGAACGACTCCAGTAGCGGTGTTTTTGTGCGTCTCTGCGACACGGTGGTGAGGGCCTAGTCACGGCCGGGAGCCTAACCAGCCATGTCTCCCTCGACATGGCCATGTTCGACTCTAATCACCCATTAATCAACACCCAATCCACCTACTAACTCTAGCAAGAAGACTACTCACTCCTCATATCTAGGCAACCCACAACAACTATCAACACAAATAGCATAATGAAGAATAAGAGAGTGCTAAACATGAACAAAGAATAGAAACAAACTAAAACAAGATTAAGACTAAAGAAAGATTAAGGAGAAGAGAAATATACCAAAAAATGGAAAGTAGAAGGAAAAGAAAGGATCTTTGATTAAATCCAACCCAAAGAAATGGAATTCAATGTTGTCAATAGAGAAATGACCCAATAGGACAGGTCTTCAATAATACAAAGATCAAACTGGGATTAAACTAGAATTAAAGAAAGATTAAGGAAGGATTAAGCTAATCTACACTAGTTTAAGCTAATCTAACCTAAAGTATATCTAGGGTTTCGTGGTGTCAAATGATTACAAGAGGGACTATTTATAGGGTAGGAAGAAGCGAGGAATCGAATCGAGGCTCAAACAGGCCATCACGGCCGTGTTGAGATGGTCACGGCCGTGACCAGTACCCGTCCCGACCGGGACCATTTCAACCCAACCGCGATGGTCCTCAGCTCATGGTAGAGACCCTTTTCGACACGGCCATGAAGGCCAGTAGTAAGCCAACTTCTTTTGCATCTTGAATCACGGCCATGTAGGCTTCTGACACAATCATGTAGGTCCCTACTTGCTCTCTCTAGGCTTCTTATCGATGCTCGGTGCTCGGGATATTCTCAAGTGGGCTCCAAGAGACTCGGGATCGAGTCTAAGGCACCGAATCACCGTCACTTCTCTTCATTGGTTCCATATGCGCCGAAAATGAGATAGAATCGTTCCATTTCTCCATGCTCGGCTCTAGAATCGTAAAACGCACTAGAAGAGACATAAGAGGCCCCAAAGCCCCTCCAAAGAGTGATTCCGAC